>QEAP01000101.1:50431-71520 GCA_006535975.1 Chytriomyces confervae
AGCAGAAGAGGGACATCATCTTCGCGGCTGTCAAACTTATTTAGCTGTCGGTATCCATGCCGTTGCCGTGCGTCTCTCTGTTTACAGCTCCGCCCCAACAACTGAACCAGCAAGTTTTCCTTCAACTTGAATCTCTCCTTATCAAAGCAACAAGATTCCTCGTCGCTGCACCCTCTCGGCCTGTCGTCAGCCACAGGCTCCGCCGTCTCGGACCCAGATCCGCCCTTCCCTCGCTTTGATCCACTGAACACCGCCCACAACTTGCGTCTCACACGCCGTGCACAGTCTCGAACAACGTCGCACGACATTTCCCAGTCATTCTCCAGCTGCACACGCGAGAGGGCTGCAATAGACACCAGCTTGAGGCAGATGGGACATGCACCGCCGCCGCAGCTGCTGCTGTTGCCGCACTGCGCTCGCACGGCGGAGGCGCGCAGCAGTTCGAAGCAGGCGGTGCAGAGAGCGGACTCGCAGCAAGGAATGCGTTTGACTGTCAGACAGAGAGACAGGTAACAACAGCTCAGTCAAGGATCACCAGCTGAAGCCCCAAGTCCACTACTCACCACCACATGACTGCGTAGTGCTGCATCGAGTGCACCGCGCATGGTGCATGAATACAGATCGCTGCGGCGCCAGGTCATCCACGAACATGAACGGGAGATTCATGTTCGTCAAAGTTCAGGGGAAATTTCTGTTGTCCAAAATAAATATTTCAGTTCACAAACACAAACTGTTCGCCGAGTTCATGATCTTTTTATGCCTCACTGGTACAGACATCCCCACTCCTCACAACCTACAGTTTACAAATATACTCCGTGTCGGGAGAAACAAACAAAAACAAAAACAAAAAAAAACGAACTTTTCATCCATCCCATCACGCACATCACGCACCTTCCCTCCCTACCTCGCCCCCTTGCACCGAGAAACCCACATGAAAGCGAAAACGTAATAAACAAGGTCGTTGTGTTCTTTTAAACTCGGGTGTATTTGCCGACAAGGTGGAGAATAAACACAGACGCAATAAACGTCAAGCTTCCAACAAGAACAACGACAGGGTCACTGCGAGTAAAAAGTGCCCAAGAAAGAATAAATGCTTCAGTTTCAAGCCTTCCACACAACCAAAGAAAAAAAAACATACACTTTCACGCCTGGAGAGTCGTCCGTGTAGATTTTCATCATGCCGCCGGGGCCTGGAGTTGGGCGACCGCCGGACTGAGCTGAGGCTGGTTTGGTGCCCACGTTTCTGCGTCTGATTCCTGCAGCGGTTGCGACTTTAGGTTGAGCGTCAGCCTGAGAGAAGAACGAGACGAAAGATGGTCAGACAGATCCCATAGGCAGCGAAGTCGCAAAAAACAGCATGAGGACGATAGGCGAGGGAAGTCAGAGAGAATGGGTGAAGATGTTGTCGGAGCATGGGGTTGCTGAGTGTATGAGGTTGACGCTTTTTTTTTAAATTGGTATTGTATGATGGACGTCTCGCGGGCTGCGCGCCGGCTCTGCCCCGGGTCCGTTCCGAGAGTTAACCCATGCGCTCCGTGGCCCAGTGACTGTTGCTGCTGCGAACGACGATCGCGGGTGCGAGGGAGAGTTTTCGGCTGAAGGGGTGTCCAATTACTCGACCAACCATTTCGGTTTTTCGGTTTTGTTTTCTTCCGTGGCAATTGCTGCCATGAAAACGTATCCCAAGCCTTCTCAACCATACAAATGCACGCACAAACAGAAACTAACAGGCGTACCCATGATAATATTTAAAGCGGCTTCTTCGCACCAATGGGTACTACCGTTTTGGGTAGCACTCCCTGTAATGGCATGCATGCCAATGCAGCTAATGCAGTTATGCGCTACCACGCATGCCAGCCACTCATCCAAACTATCCAGGTATGGCAGGTTTACAAACTTGTCTATTATTAGGGCGGCACCCTTCCGTTTTTAAAAAAAAAAAAGTCGTTCCAGAACAAAAGCAAAGAAAAAGTAGCAAGAACAGAATCCAGCATCTAAAATATCCTCCAGAATGGCGCCTGCAGCACTCATTGACCAACTGTTTCCAACTGAAGTTTTAATTGCAGTACGTGACCAGTATTCTTTTTGGTGGCAAAGGCACGCGTGTAGCTAATCCCCCCACACACAATTACTATCAACTCCTACAGGTGTTCAAGCTTGTGGACGAAAGAGACCGTTGCCGTCTATGTACCGTAAACCAGCGCTGGAAAAGAGTGCTGTACAATGCACCAGAACTCTGGAAAAGACTCGATCTGTCCAACCGATGCACGCTTGGCGGCGACAAGTTTATCGAGCATCTGGACCACATCAAGAACACAAACAACTTGCTGTCCAGCTTATTCTCACAGCAACAGCAAACTAGCTCCCCATACGCGTCACTCTCGCAACAACCGTCAGTCACGCGTTTCTCCAGAATCACGCGGATGGATCTTTCATGCACCGGAATCGACATTGACTTTTTCTCGCAGAGTTACGTGGCATACACGCTGTCCACGTCGCTTACACATTTGATTCTCAGCGGCTGTCCCCTTGTCACGTCGGGGTCCCTGTTCAACCTCAAGTCGCTCAAGAGCTTGACATATCTGGACATTTCGCACTGCGACAATGTGGATGACTTGGGCTTGGAAGTGTTGAGCTTTTTTGTGACGTGGTTGCAGGAACTGAATCTCGCGTATCTCTTCAAGATCACGGAACATGGCATTAAAAAGCTGTTTCGAATGGTTGGGCTGCGTGCATTGAATTTGCTGGGATGTTGTGAGTGTGCCAAGTTCTTGATCTCATATTTTTTTAAGTTTGTTGGGTTGGTTCCACATCAAATTTTGAACCCTCCCACCCTGTTTTTCAAAACAGGTCGAGTAAAATCGTACCCTTGGGCAATCACGAATGCGGTTCCAAAATCCCCACTGCAATTACGCGAACTTTCCATCGGCGAAGATTCGAGAATTCAGACCCGCGGATTTTGGTTGCTCTGGTGCACTTGGGTGAGTCGATTCTTCAATGTGCTTACATTTATTAAACATATATCCGCGTTTTTTTTATTATTTCGCAGCAACATTGGGATATGAAGAAACTGTCAGATATTTGCCCATTTCTTGAGGTACCTACCCTTTTCTAATTCATCCACTTTCGAAACAGAACACCAACTAACCTTATCCCTAAAATTGCCAAAACAAGACAATCCGCCTGAACATGGTACTTTTCGATCTGCCACCACAAGGCCTCCAAATCCTCCTCGACGAATGCAAGCATTTAAAAACGTTGTGTCTTGTCATTGAACGAAACACCATTCCAACGCTTTGCTCAGGTATCCGTTCTGCATAATACCCATACGTTGATGCTCATGTTCCCACTAACCATATGCATTCACACGTCTACACAGTCGCGGAACAATTGCGGAATCTGAAGATGCTGGACCTAACAGTCCATATTGGCGTTCAAGGCGAACAAATGGAATCCTTGCTAGCCGCCAACGCGCTTCCCAAACTAAAAGCATTGAAATTCCACTCAAAACATACGGACGTGTTCACCGACGACTCTCTCAAAACACTTACAACACAAGCACCTTCCATGGAATACCTCGAACTAAACGGCGATAACCTCGACAGCTCGGCAATGATTCCAGTCGTCGAACGGCTTTCGACAACTTTGCAGAGTTTGCTGCTGCATCATGTGAAATTGTCCAATAATGCCATGCGTGCGATTGCGAAAAAGTGCAAGACTTTACGCGATTTGACCATTTCGGATTTACAAGTGGATGTCAAAGGTACTGTTCCTCAGCGGTGCGGGGTAAATGGCGTGACGGAGCGTGTCCTTGCTACAACGGAACGGGAAAAGTACAAGCATGGGCTTGGGGCGGCGAATAAGCTCAAATGGCTCGTGTCGGATCCGTCCATTTGCATGCGGTTGAAAAAGATTGAGCTTGCGAGTTACACGGGATTCAGCGATAAAGACTTGGCGTGTATACCCACGGCATGCACGAATTTGCAGTGAGTAACATCCACAGCTTTCCTGTTAATTGAGGCCAGCAGAGGTCCCTGATCACGCCTTTTTTTTTTTTTCATTCGGTTCCCGTTTTTTGTCCAGATGGGTCGATTTCCACTTTTCTTTCACGTTCCCAAAAACGTTGGTCGCCCTTTCAAAACACTGCCCCAACCTCTTGTATCTACGCCTGTTCCACTCGAATCCTCCCGCCTTCTACGATGCCGAAAGCCCCACTCCCTCAAGAGCGTCCGTTTCCGCAACTTCTGCCACTCCAACAACTGGAGCTCCCAATGCCTCGCAGAGGCGGCCCTCGTCCGCGCATTCCTCTGCAAACCGAATTGCATTCCTACAAGCTGCTCAGAGCGCAAGGTTGTCCACATCAAGCCGCACGTCTCCATTCATGGCGTCTCTGTATGGAGACACGAGTCGAGTAAATGTCGCGTCAAAAAGAGACAGGCGGCGGGGAAGCGGGCGAAAGAGCGTTTCCTCCGATGTACCGCGCGTATCGATTGCGCAGTCGGTCGTCGAGTCCAGCAAGAAAGGGAATCCTGCCACCGCGAAAGGCAAAAGTAAAGCTGTGTACAAGTGCTCGTCGCCCGAGGGTCAAGCGTTGATTTCGTTCAGTCTTGGGAGTGAGGTTAAGAAGAACGCTTCGGATGTGCCGGTGCCACTTTTTAACAAAAAATTGCGAGGTAATATCCATTTCTTGAAGGAGAAGTTTTGTGTGCCTTACACTCAGCTTTGTTTAGTCTTGGACCTGTCTGGAAACCACGGGTTGTCTGACTACATCTTGTCATCGGCATTTGCAGAAGGCCTGACAAACCTGCACACGCTTTTCCTGGAAGGATGCGATGATGGTCTGACGGAGAGCGGGGTTGTCAAGTTTGCCGAGAAGCGGTGGAAGACGCTCAAGCGCATGCATTTGCGCAATTGCCGTGGAGTTGCGCTCAATGTGGTGCAAGAGAACTTTCTGTCAAAATCGCTTGAGATTGATGTTGTTGTAGATGGTGGGCGTGTCCGGAATTTGGATTAGTGTTTTTTTTTTTCTTCTATTTTTGTTGGTTATGTTCCAAGTTCTTTCCTTCGAAAAAACGCTCATAAAAATGAACACACACAAGCAAGCAAATGTCTTGCGAAGGTCAAAAAAGAAAGAGCAATTGTCTGCATTCAGATTTTATTGTCTCATCGCAGAACCAGAAAACGGCAAATCAAACAGATTTCCACTGCTTTTCCTGGCTGGTCACGTTGGCCATGCGCTTCACGTTTCTGTCAACAATCATAAACATTCAAATGCCATCGCCATATTCGATCAGAAAAACAACGACACTCACCCATCTTGCAGACCCAAGTACGCCCACCCGGCAATGTCCATAAACAGTCCCGTTTCAACAACTCCAGGAATCTGAATCAGTTTAAGATGCGTCTCCAACACCGCGTCACCGCGTAAAATACCCATAAACACGTCGAGAATCAAGTTTCCAGAGTCAGTGACGACTGGACCAGCTTTCGCTGGAGCGGCCATGCGGAGCTTCGAAGTTCCGCCTAGAGATTCAATTTTCTGGCGTTTTTTTTTTTGTTAACCAATGAAGGGCTGGGGTGGATAGGTATGAATACAAAAAGCACCTTCTGAATAGAAACATACGCCATGGGAATGACTTCGACAGGGATGCCTTTAGTCCACTGGACTCCAAGCGCGTTCGACTCTTTTCTGTAGTCTGCAACAATCACTAACTTTTTGGACGCTGCGGCAACAAGCTTTTCCTGCAAATGGCAGCCACCGCCTCCTTTGATAAGATTCAGCGACTCGTCAATTTCGTCAGCCCCGTCAAACGTAACGTCAATGACTGGGTGCGCGTTGAGGTCGGCCTAAATGGTTCATGATGATGGTTCATGGTGATGGTTCAGGGGGAAGCGCGCGCAAGAGAGACACAGAGGGAAGAACAAAAGAGCTCACCAACAGCAGGCCCGCTTCAATAATCAGCTGTTTCGACTGGAAGCTGGTTGGCACACACGCCTTGATCTTGAGCGCTGAGTTTGGGTCTTTGACTCGCTGGGCAAGACGCTCGACGCAGTAGACAACGGTGGATCCGGAACCTTGGGAACGCTGATTTTAGTTTCGGTGTTGTTGAGGGAGACACGTTTTTTTGTGAAGAAGTGTGCGCTTTTTTCTGTGAGGCACAAGTAACGTTGAGGAGAGGGGGAGGAGTTACCAATGCCGATCACGGAAGTTGAGGAATCAACGTGCTCGTCGATCGCAGCGTAGGACGCCTTCTTTTTCGCTGTTGGAGAAGCTTCAGTTTGCTGTGTAGTCACGGAGCTGCTTCCGCACCTTCTTCCACCAAGTCGGCCATGTGCTCAAATATGGTTAAAAAATTGGAAAATGGAATGGTCATTATTGTGCTCCCATTAAGTATCGGACTATTTATCAGTTTATTTTGTACCGTCCAGGGGCAGCTTCTTCGTGTGTCAAGTGCGTGTGTACCAATGCGTCATTGCTAAATCCGAATTGCCCCCGGCCGACCCCCCTTCGAAAACAACGTCTTGATCACCACAACTTGCGCAAACGCCACAAACAAAATCATGCCATTCTGAATAATATTGAACCAGAAGATCCGATCCTCCGTCGACTGCACCGTATCAAAGTTTCGATTCGTGCGCGTGCGAATGTACCGCAAGTCTCGCATGATATCGCCGTACGCTGCCACCATGTTTTGAACGCTGCTGTGCATGGGTTTCGTTGAGTCTTCTGCTTGCGCTTTCAGGGCCTCGGGATCGGTCTTGCTAAACAGGGCGGGGTTTTCTGTCGCGTTCTCTTGATCGGACTCTACTTCCAAGTTGAAGTCTATCACCTAGATACGAAAAAATATGCATTGGGTCAATGAACGAGCGCTTGCGTGTTGTGTATGGTACGTCAAAAGTAAAAATAAAGATAAAAACATAAAAACTAGCGCACGCGCAAACAACCTTTTCATGAAACGATGCATAAGTATTGGAGAAGCACAGTTTGTATTCGCCGGGACTCTTTGTCGCAAAAAACAAGTCCACGTTCGTAGTCTTCTTCTCTTCCGATAGCACAGTCCCGTCAGGGTTCAAAAGCTCATAGTCGATTTCATAGTCGCCTCCCGATTGGACCTGGTTGTAAAAGGTTCGTCCGTGAGCAACGGTTGCTTTGGAGAATAGTGGTCATCGAACCGCAACGTAAATGTTCAACTTCTCCGCGGGCCGTTGGACCCACGTATAGAAGCACGGCCTTTCGTGAGCCATCATTCGGAATGTGAGCGTTGTTGCTGCGGCGAATTGCGCCAACAGGAGACATTGGACGAGCATATTTTAAATATTTTTCGATCTCACTTTATTTAAATTCCCCCTTGACAGTTTCCCACACACTGAACAGATTCAAAGAAAAGGGATCCCAGCAACAGCAACAACAACAACGAGAATGATTGCCCTTTCCACACTTCTCCTCATCCTTCTTCCACTCACTGCATGCCACGTTAAAGTCCATTTGCATGCACGCGCCGACAATGCAACAGCCAGCTCCGCTGCAAGCGACCAACCGAAAGAATCAACAGCTCCATGCGTACGCGGTAACAACATTGGCTCCATTTACGTGACCCAACCCAACATCAGCAGTTACGTATTTGTCGGGAACAACGCTATTGTCGAATGGCGCTACTCACCAAATGTCAAGAACAAGCCAAAAACTGTGAGATAAACAAACGATACAATCACGAGAATCTGATATAATCACTTCCCTAGGTGGACATTATCGTGTACCGCGAGAGCAACCCAACCACCTCACAGACGGTGATTGTGGGGGGTTTGGATGTGTCCAACGGAGCGACAGCGTGGAGATGGCATGTGAATCAGCTTCCAGCTGGAGTCTACAAGCTGCATATTGTACCAGACGGAAAGGAGACGATGGGCAAGACTCAAAATCAGCTGCCTTGTTTTGTTAACGGTAAAATAGTCCCCTTTTATGAGTTCAACAAGGTTGCATGATTGACATCGCGTTTTATTTTTCTTGTGCTTGAATGGCATTTCCCAAGGGGATTCGCTTCCAGGTACCCGAATTTTTGAAGCCCAGTCTTTGGCTAGTGGGCCACGTGTTTTAACAGCTATCTGACGCAGGGACCAGTGGCGCGTTTTCCATCTCGCAGCTGCAACCTCTTGCCAGTTTTCCAGACCGGTTCCCCCCAAACAAGATGGGAGCTGCGCGTGGGAGGTTTGAAGCGTGCAAGGCCATTTGCTTGTCGTTGTTGCTGTTGTTGCTGCTGTGAGGTGGGATAATGCGGCTGAGGGTCATCAGCAAATAAGAGAAGATGACGGACACGGCCGCAGAAGATGAATAATAAAAGCCTAAAAGGAGAGAAAACTCGACACTCCATGTGTTATCTTTTCCGATCTGAGGATTATTATTCAGCTTTTCCTTTTTCCTCGGTTCGTGCATATGGGCCTAAAAAACGCAAACCTCAATAAAAAAGTACATCGAAATCATGTTTGCATCCAAGGTCTTCTCCCGTGGCTTTGCCTCCTCCAACGCCGCTGTAAGTACCCGCAACCTGGGATCCCGCTAAATACGCCCGAGGAGGATGCCTCCCTCGTGTTCCGGTCTGAACAAACGGACGAACGCGACATCTAAAACCCCTACTCTCTCTTATCACACAGCTCGGCAAAAAGGTTGCCGTCATCGGTGCCGCCGGTGGTATCGGCCAGCCCCTCTCCCTGCTGCTTAAGCTCAACCCCAACGTGTCGTCCCTGTCTCTCTACGACTTGGTCAACACTCCAGGTGTTGCCGCCGATCTGTCCCACATCAACACCAACTCCAAGGTGAAGGGATTCAAGGGCGCTGACTCCCTCGGTGAGGCCATTGCCGGTGCCGACGTTATTGTCATCCCAGCCGGAGTCCCCCGTAAGCCCGGTATGACCCGTGACGACCTCTTCAACACGAACGCCAACATTGTTCAGAGCATCGGAAAAGCCATTGCTCAGTGAGTTCCGCTTTTGTTTTATTAATCTTTTCGTCCGCGTGTGTTTTGCGCCGGCTGTCTATGCAATGTTGCATTTTGATACAATCGTTATCTTTTTTCGACTTTCGCGCTTTGCTGATTTTGCGCTTTTCTAATCGGCATTATCGAAACAACAGAAACGCCCCCAAGGCCCACGTCCTCATCATCTCCAACCCAGTCAACTCCACCGTCCCAATCATTGCTGAGACCCTGAAGAAGGCCGGAGTCTTTGACCCACGTCGCGTCTTTGGTGTCACCACCCTCGATGTTGTCCGTGCCTCCACCTTCGTCTCAGACATTAAGGGAACCGATGCTTCCAAGACCAAGGTCACCGTTGTCGGTGGACACTCTGGAGTTACCATCATTCCTCTCCTCAGCCAGGTGCGTTTTTTATGTTCGCGTTGCTTTACTTTTTACTGCAGCTTACTCTCTGTACTTGTCGCAGACTGGAATTAACTTCACTCAAGAAGAGATTGAGAAGCTTACCCACCGTATCCAATACGGAGGTGACGAAGTTGTCAAGGCCAAGGACGGAACTGGATCCGCTACCCTCTCCATGGCCCAGGCCGGAGCCCGCTTCACCAACTCCCTCCTTGAGGCCCTCGAAGGCAAGAAGGGAATTGTCGAGCCAACCTATGTGTACTCTCCAGTTGCTGCCAAGGACGGAGTCGCTTGGTTCTCCACCAACGTTGAATTGGGAGTCAACGGAGTTGAGAAGATTCACCCATTGGGCGAGTTGAGCGAGTACGAGAAGAAGCTGTACGCTGAAGCTGTCCCAGAGCTCCAGAAGAACATCAAGAAGGGTGAGGAGCACGCCAACAAGGCCTAAGCAACCTCTTTTTCTTGGAGACGTTTGTGTGGACTAGGGATATGCGGTTTTGTAGAAGAGTGTGGGGTCGGAGAAATGTGAAATGCTGCAAGCGATCTCTTTTGGTTAATTAGTTCTCCCTCCAACTTGTTGTTGTTTTTATACGCCCAAGACGGGTTGCTTGTGGTCTCTCTGCTTTTCTCTGATGTTGTATTTCTTAAAGCGCCGTTCCTCATTGTTATTCTTCTTGCCTCGAAACTTGGATCCCTCTGAAACTAAACCAGAGAGCCGTCTCGGAATATAAGCAATGCGCAAAAGGAAGAGCGAAGGATCCGACCCAAGCACGCCAGACGGGGAGCATAAAAGGAGCCCAAAAAAGCCAAGCGCGGCCGTGAAAGAAGCCTCAAATGGGACGAATCGCCGAACAACAAAAAACACGTTTTACCGAGTTGCCCTTGCCACCGTTGCCGTTCTCTTGACCACACTTGCCGTCACAGCAACCAGCGACCTGATCAAGCTGTCCACCCGCCCAGCCAGCGACAGCACCAGTCCCACTCACAGCACCGACCCAGCCGCGCAACCCATCGTCCTTCTGCCGGGAACAGAACTTCTTGTGATTTGGGACATTCTGTGTCTTCAACTGCTTCATATCCCACCCACCTGGCTCGCAGCGTTTGGCTGCACCGTCTTCCCGCACACTCAACCATCCTCTCTTCCGGCGCAACCGTCGGCCGCCGCACCCCACAGCAGCCACGACACTGCCGCAACCTTGGATCATTTGCAAACACTCATGGACACGGTGACGGCACAAACGCGGACCTCCGAAACATACACAACCACAACTCCCATACCAGCATCACCAGCAGGAGGAGGAGGCGGAGCAACTACTGCAGCGCTCAAGTGGACATTTTCTGTCGAAACACTCGTTTCACACATGACTGGATCGATTCCCGTTGCTGCAGAAGATAAAGGGAAGCCATCATCGTCAATCCAAGAGATCCAAGAAACGCGCGTAAACATATTAGATGATGTGGAGACTGCTGCAGTTGTTGAATCTGCCCTGCCGTGCGTGTTTTGCGGGATCAGCGACAATGCGAGTGAACGGTCTCGACTGGTGTACGAGGACGAAAAGTACGTGGCGTTCCATGATATAAACCCGTCTGCTCGGATTCATATTCTTGTTGTTCCGAGGCGGCATGTGGGTAAGTGAATGTCTTCCCCTTCAAAAAGTAGGAAACTTATGCAACTTGATTTGTTAGAAAACATTTTAAGCCTCTCTGTCCGCGACTTGTCCATGATCCGTGAAATGAAAGCAATTGCGCATTTGGTTCTGTCGCGGGACTTTCATGTGCCCATCAAGGATCATCATTTAGGGTTCCACGTCCCTCCTTTCACTTCTGTCCCGCATTTGCATCTGCATGGAATTGGACGGCCATTTAAAAACTGGGTGCGTGCGGCCAAGTATCCGGAAGCAAAGAACTGGTGGCTCAGTGCAGGGTCTAGTTTAAGTCACTCTGTGTTTGGGAAGGGGCGGTGGATTCGGTGGTGGGTTGAGGTCAATGACTTTATTGGATCACTGGAGGCTGCGGAGGAGAGGGGGGATTTTCGAAAGTTTTCATGGGACTTTTTTGGGTTTTGATTGAGCTTGTTTTTTTTTTTTGTTTGGTTTGCAGTTTCGGCAGTTTCTGTGGAGTCTCATCTCCACATGCATAATAAATAAAACAACAGGTTTTTTTTGGACAGATAGCAGCTTGAAGTATGACTGTTTTGTTTTATATAACGCGGGACGACATTTCAAAACGCTGAGAGAGAGAGAGAGTAAAGCTTAACGCTTCTTGAAGGTCGACTTCTTCTTCAACACACCAACCCCCTTCGCAGCCGCACCAGACCCCCCACGTCTCTTTGAGACAGCTCTAGCCTTTTGACGCCGTTTAAACTGGTTCCTGCTCAACATGATTTCTTCGCGCTGAAGTTTGGTCAGTTTCTCATCCGGCGTTGTTGTTTCATCCTTGTCCTTGTCCATTGCGGTGTCTTCTTCCTCTTCGGGCTTTGGGGGTCGGATGGGATCGGGTTTCGGTGCGTGCAGGAGGGCAGCAATCTTTTCCATGCGTGCGACTTCGACTGGTTTGAAGACCTGGAACAAAGGAAGGGTGGGTTAGATGGGAGTGAGAGGGTGTTGTAGTTCAATGTGAGTATTTACCAGTTCTCGCTTAACGCTTCTAGCCGCCTTTCTCTTCTTGCTTCGGATGGACACCATTTTATGTAGAATTATTTAGGGGAAAAAAAAAGAAAGAAAGGACAGATGGAATGTTGGAAAAATAAAGAGAGGGCGTGTCCGAAAGCTGACCACTATCAGTGGGATTGCGATGTTGGGTTACGTACAAAGAGGAAGCTAACTGCGGTTGCATGGTGCCCGCGTTGATCTCTTTTTGAGACTGCGTCCCAGTTCAAGGCTTCTCTAAACGCGTCATGCAGGGTTTAGGGAGTGTCAATGCCATCGCGAATCAACAACCAGAAGTTAAAGCTGGAGCGACTGCGTGCAATTAGAAGTTCGACCCATCGAAAAGATGATTTAAATCTCAACAGAATCGTCCATCAATGCGCATCAACCATCGTCTCATCCAATCCGAGTGAGTCCCAATAAGCATTTGCAGCAACGAATGCACAGTCTCAGTCAATATTAAAAATACAGATTCAACGGGTACAAGCTCGAACGGAACGCCGTGCTGCAGATCGAAACGCTTGACAGAACAGAGACGCCATGCAATGACGCTGCCGACAAAGAAGGCGTATCGTATGCATGGCACAAGGCACGCATGGCGGCTCTGCACAGGAACCGTATCCGCGTCGACGGTGTTCAAGGTCTCGAGAGGAGTATTGGTACGGGAGGTATGGTTGCCGCGGGGCTTCTTGCGGCGTGCATGGACAGCCAGAGAAGCATGCGGAATGCCAGCGAAGGCAATTCGGGAGAAGACGGCGTTGATTTGCATGTGGTGGACCGAGCTCAAGGGGACACACTCCTTCGTGTCCATTTGCCCATTGCCTCTGCACCGTTAGATCGCAATTTGATGGAATCAGAAAAGAACTCTTCTGTCGAGCGCTTTCATCTGATGGATATGGTTGTCCATGGGTCCTCGTTCCTGCTCCTCGTGCATCAGGCAGTCTACACACCCTCCGATGCAACAGACCGACACGCGCTGATCGTGTACTCGTTGAATCTGCCGTTCGATCCAAATTGTGACCCGGCCGATTACTCACTCCCGGCCACGAAGCGCGCTGAACGAACCATTGCTTCCGAAGTTGTGCGCGCTATGGCATCCACGCCTGCGTTGGCGGCATTCTTTGAACCAGGCGGGAGTTCTGTTATGATTGTGCACAGCGATGCTGTTCGCCCATACACGGCGCAATACCCGTCTGACGCGCTTCCAAGCAAGCCTCAAATGAATGAGACCCTCGAAGTTACCTCCATCGAAACTCAGCCAAAGAGCCCCTGGGATCCCTCTATATCATCAGCAAACGAAGTCTCAGCAACGACAGCCAAGACATCGCTCGCAGCTTTGGATGACGCGATGGACGATGAAGACGACGGCTTCTACAGCCAGCAAGACGCGCACAACGCAGAAGGAATCGTTGTCCTCCGTATCCGATTAAAACCCAACCCAGACTCAAACCCAGTCGAAACAAAAACACTCGTGCCTGCGTGTAGCTTCCTGTGCACAACTATCCCGCAAGCATCTGTATCCAACACAGCTCGTGGGTTGCCGCTTCTCTGTCTCAAGTCAAGCGTCGATGGTATCGTGTGTGCCATTCGTGTGACTGAAACAGGTGCAGTCGAGTTAGAACACAAGGACACCATGCACGCGTTTGCATACATTGCCGGCAGCAAGAGCGATAAACGGTTCATGTACATTCTAGACCCACCGCAAGGGCTGCCATCGGGTTCCGACGGGTACTTGATGGGCTGTGTTGTTGAATCGAATCGGTACGCGTATGTTTACCGCAAGAAGGCAAGAGACGAGAATGGCATGCAGTGGGTTGTGGACTTGTGGGGAGATGAGTCTGCGCAGCGTAGGGGAGCAGTGTATGGCGACGTGAATGGAGTGTGGCAGAATGAGCAAGGGCATTTAGTAATCTCTTGCGAGGATCGAGCATGCATCCTTTCATTTCCTTCACCGCCTCAATAAATGTTTACCTCAAAAAAATAAAAATATAGAAATGCTCCAGTTGCGCACAGGTGCAGCCAGTACCACCATCCACGCCCCACGCACAATCCCGCTTCCAACACGAATGGGCGAGCAAGTGCGGGTTGGCCGAGTATCAAGCGACATTCAAATCAACGCTCCAACCGTGTCTCGCAGCCATCTTGTCCTGGAATACATGGCACCAACTGTGCCTAATGGACATGGCGGCTCGAGTGTGCAAGCAACGAATATGAGCTCAGCAGGCGTATACGCCGTGGACCAGGGTGGGACGAACGGAACTGGACTCAATGGCGTACGCATGCATCCTCAGACGCCGATGCGGCTTGAACATGGTCACGTCCTGGTTGTAGCTGTACCGCTTCGATCTGGTGGAGTCAAGCGGCGGCGTCAGTCAGCTGCCACTGGGTCTCTCGACCAAACGAAGCCAGCAGATGAACCTCAACAACCAGTCATGGTTACTCCCGGTGCCTGCTTTGACATTCCGAAAGTGTCTACGCCATTTTGCTTTGTGTACGATGTCCTGATTGATACCCCGGTGCTATCGACGCGATCTGTCCCGTTGGTTTCTGTACCTGCGAAACGACCGAGAATTGAAAGTATGTCAGCAACAGCAAGCGAGCCCTCCAAGCTTGTAGCTGTTGCGAATCCGCAAAAACCGTCCATTCTGGAAGACTCAGATTCGGACAAAGATTCGCAACCCTTGATTACCACAACTGCAAAAACAGCCAACAGCCATGAAGTGAGAAACGTACCGACCCAATTTGCAGACAACGAAACGCAAGCGGATGACACGCAGATTCAGTCTTTTAGCCGCAACGACCAATCCATGATACCCTCAACTCGAAATAACCTTCCGGACTTGCCTCATCCAGTCCAACGCGCAAATTATACAACCCATATAGATATCCCCGGCAAACTTGTGCGTCCATCGATATTGGTAGATTCTGACTCTGAAGATGAAGCCGCAGGCGGCGGCGGCGCAGTGCATGAAAACTCGGCCCAAATTGCAGAAACTCTGGATTCGAATCTTGTTGCACCGATTCTGCCTGTCGCGAACGCATCAGATCTTGTTGCAACAATCCATGAAGCTGTAAATGTATCATCTCCAACAAATTCGGATCGATCTGGGGGTAACCAGGAGCCGAGCACTGTAAGGGTAGAATCAGCAGCTGTGGGGGCAAGCAATGGCGCACCGAGCCGACCATCTTGGATCCATTCAATTTTGAATTCCATGGCGATTGGACATGATATCATGGAACAAGAAGAAGAAGAAGAAATTCATGCGGAGAATGGATCGAACGCACACGTCGAGGCCATGCAGCCGCAGGAGTTAAGCAGGGTTGAATTACCGCAAAAATCATCTATTACGGCTGCCTCACCGGCAGCTGCACCTATACCAGCTGCAGTCTCCCTATGTTCGCAAACAACAGAGATTCCATCAACGAACCCGACATCTGCCGAACCTGAACCAGCGAATCAGGAACAAATACCCAGTCCAAAGAAAGCTCACCCACCAGCCGATATTTCACAGCAGTTGAAGGCAGCATCGCATGCCGGTGCGTCCATGTTTAGCGCCAAAATATTGGATCAGCTTTCATGCGCAATCTGCATGGAATGCATGGTGGGCCCCCACGTTTTACCATGTCATCATGCTTTCTGCGGGATGGTAAAAAACACTACTTTCCCTCCCCTCATGCATGGTTGTTTTAATAGACTTACATTTTCCAATGGAAAACAGTGCATTCACGATTGGATCATCCAAAGCAAACACCACACATGCCCACAATGCCGTGCACCCGTTCAACCTACCGACATGAAACCAAACCCACTTGTTGCAGGGATCCTTGAAACCCTTGAAACATTTTTTAGCGATGAAGAGAAGCAAGGACGACGGGACCGCGAAAGCGCGTGGGAATCGTTAAAAGAGCGCGAACGCCAGCAGAAACAGCAGCAACAACAGCTACAGCAGCAGCGGCTTCAAAATGGCGTGGGTCGGGGTCGCGGGGGTGCGAGAGGAAACAATGCAGGTCGGGCACCACCAGTTTTCAACAATCGGCCTCTAAATGCTGCTGGCCCGGTACAGCAGTTTTTTGCGCGGATTGATGACAATGCGATTGTGATTGACGACAACGATGAAGATGAAGATGATGAAGATGACGAGGATGACGAAGATGATGAGGAAGACAGTACCAACTACTCCTACTCCATCGAACCAGCACGATCCGGACGCAGCATGTGCCGCACATGCCTCCAATTGATTGCATTTCGGGATTTGCGCATTGCTGTTGAGGGGCAGGATGAGGAATATTACCATCCAACCACTGTGTACCACCATGTGATGTGTTACGCACCGAGCTTGCCACGAAGAGTAAGGAGGAATCCTCGGGGTTTGATTGGATCGTATCATTTATTGACTGCTCCAATGAGGGCTGCTATTGGTGAATAAAGTGTGTTGCTATTCACATGCAGCAGCAGTTTTTGTGTGAGCTGGTTTTAATTTTATCCAAAGAATCGGCCAAACCCAGATGTCAAGAGAATACAAGGAAAAGGAAAAGGGGACTCGGAGGAGTAAGCGGAAAAGGCCATTGTCGTCAGGGACACTTGCATAATCGACCAAATTAGTGGGCAGCTTCCCAGGCAGCGACAGCCGGGTGGGCTTTGACGGCGGCAACAACTTTCTGGATGTGTTCGTATCCTTGGAGGATGGAAGCGGGGATGCCGTCTGGATAATGTGACGAGTATTTAGAAAAGTGAAAAGCATCCAACTGCACAACAACCAAAAACACAATAAAACAAAAACAAACCGTAAGCGCCGCTGCTGAAAGAAGTGTTCATCTGGTATACAAACAAGTCTCCAATCGAAATATCAGCACCGGTGGCGTACTTGCCAAAGGACTTTGCCACAAACGCGTCGAGAGCAGCAAAGAGTGGGGGCAAGGTCTTGCTAGCCAGCTCGACACGCATGGCCAACTTCTTGACAGCGTCCTTCTCCTCGCCGGAGGGTCTAAGCGACGCTTCAACGTCCTGGACTTGGGCAATGAGTTGGTCAACAAGCGCGGCTTTGAGCGGGTCGTCTGGGTACAGCTTGAGAGATCCCAACTTGCCAACGTAACGAAGAATGGCGGTGGACTGGGCAATGACATTGTCACCATTCACAGTGAGTAGAGGGAGTTGGCCGAAAGTGGTGGTTGGCTTAAGTTCCATCCACTTGCTGCGGTCAATGCGCTCATCCTCGAAGGGGATGCTGTTGATGGCAAGAGCCAGACGGATAGGCTCGGCACGCGCCTTGATGTTGAAGTAGGTGAGCTTGAGCTTTGGAAGGGCGGACATGTTTGATATTCGAAATGTTTTTTTTGCTTTGATTTGTTATTTGGTTGCGCCGAGTTGCAATGACATCCATCATGCAAACACACAAGTCCCAATAAACATCCGACTCCAGGTCCAGTGCTGCCCAGCATCATCTTCACCCCACCATCTCATATTTCCAACTCTCAAGACAGCATGATCATTTATATCAACAGATAGAAAGGGCGTCTAGAACTCGCGTTTTCGCAGGTGGAACGGCTTATCCGCGTCAATCGCCGCCACATGCGCGTTGGTGCAAACTGCTTGGCCTTATTGCCAGCGTTTTGTCAGGAAAGGATATTCACAGTAAAAATATCCCATAAAAATTCATCCTGAAAAAATAGGTCCAATGCATCTGAAGATCAAGACACCCACTGGAGAGACAGCCTCCGTCGATGTCGACGGCGATGCAACCTTTGCGGCTTTGAAGCAGAGCATTGCGAACGTTGTGAACATCTCGGCAGCAGAAATGCGCGTTGTTGTTGGTGGTGAGTGTACTTGCACTGTCAGGCAGGGAGCGCAGGCTGCTGTCTTCCGTCTGCGTCTGTCTCACTCTCTCTCTTCTCTCCAATCGAATGCTGGATTAGGTCGGATTTTGAGGGACGATGACGCTACTTTGGTTCAATTGAAGTTGGTCGACGGCAACGTGCTGCATGTTGTCAGGGTAACGATTCACAGTGCACCAATCGATTTACTTGTGAACTTATAGCATTGAATTTATTCCTATTTGCAGGGTGCTGCCTCCTCCCCTTCCGCCGTCGCGCCACCAGCAGCATCTTCTCCCGCTGCTCTGCCTCCACCTTCCTCCGCCCTCGCGAACAGCATCCCAGGCGGCGCTGCCGGTATGAGAGACATGCTCAACAACCCTATGATGCAGGTTCACACAATGTTTGGAAGGCGTTTTCGCATTTCTAATAACATCTCGATTCAACAGGCGCTTTTTGAAAACCCCCAATTGATGGCAGCCATCATGGAAGCGGATCCTCGAATGAACGCCATGGCCGAGAGAAATCCCGAAATCAGGCAAATGCTGAGAGACCCTGCGTTTCTGCGTCAAATTACAAGCGCCATGCGCAACCCTTCTTTGGTAAGCAACTCTGTTGTTTGAAGATGATATTGATACTGGCATTCTACGTATTCATGCGACCGCACCGGACTTTTTTTGCAGATGGATGAAATGATGAGAAACCAAGATCGTGCCCTCAGCAACATTGAATCAATCCCAGGAGGCATGGCCGCACTGTCGTCCATGTACCAGTCCATGGAGCAAACCGAACGCGCCATAGGCCCTGCCACGCCTGGAACCACGGACGAATCAAACAGACTGTTTGCTCAACGGATGGGTGCAAATTTGGATGTCGCATCGTCTGGGCCAAATGACGCTGCTTTACCGAATCCTTGGGCAGCTCCAAACGCATCTGCATCCGCTGCCTCTTCTGCGCCTGCACGAACGCCTTCGTCGGCCCCTGCGAACAGTGATGCTATGAGTGGTTTGTGGCTCCAAATTTTTTGTTTCGTATATCATATTCTGACAACTTCGCGTATAGCTCTGTTTGGCGGCGGTGGAGGGTTTGGAGGAATGGGAAATTTTGGTTTTCCGGTTTGTTTGTTGTTTATTTTTCAACGAATTTATGGGCCAAGCTGTGTCTGACATGCCCGTTTTCTGACCTTACAGAATTCAGCACAATCAACGCCAGCAACTCCTGGAGCCCCTGCGACTCCTGAAAGTGTACCATTCAATCCTTATGGTGCTTTCGGTGGAATGAACTTTGGAACGCCTCAGGTAGTTTAAGATTGCCTTTGGTATGAGTTTGATGCCTTGTTAACCTGCATTATATACAGCAACAAACTGCTCCGACACAAGCACAAATAGATGAGCAAACGCGACAAATGAATCAAGAAATGCAACTGGTGCAACTGCGGATGGCGGCACTACTACAGCAGCAGCAGCAACTACAGCAACAACAACAGCAATCTGCTTCCGCAACAAACGCGCCTGTATACAATCCATTCATGATGAATCCATATGGATTCATGCCGCCAGCACCTGCCGCCACAGCCGCCGCACCTGTAGCAGCCTCAACACCTTCAGTGCCCCCCGAAGAGCGGTTTAAAGATGAATTGGAGAGTATGGGCGCGATGGGTTTCACTGACACCACAAAGAATGTCAAGGCTTTGCTAGCGGCTGGAGGAAACGTGGATAGTGCCATCAACTATTTACTTGACATGAATTGACAAAAAAGAAGCGAACTTGGGACATGAGAAAAAATATGAGAGAATGAAGCTCACTTGCTGTTGATGACTGCCATTTCTCTTGTGGAAGAACGATGGTCTTTGAGAGATAATAATAGAATGTGCATGAAGAATGAAATTAGTGGTGTGGACTTGGCTGGTGCTGTTTGGAAGATGCGTCCGTGCATCAAGCGGAGACAGGCTTCCAGAATTCCAGCAGTGCGTGTCCGAGTGCAAGATTGACGGCGCCGGGTGTCCGAACGGACCCAGACTGGCCCTTATTCTCATTCTCACCGGCTGGACCTGTGAGGCCAACTGCCGATACCAGTGCACGCACACCGTAACGCAAGCCTCGATAAAGACGGGCGGATCAGTGCACCAGTTCTATGGGAAGTGGCCTTTTGCGCGGTTGCTGGGAATGCAGGAGCCGGCATCGGTCCTCTTCTCCGCTCTGAATGGATACGCGCACTACTGCGGGCACAGGGCCATTTTGCGTCTTTCGCTCGTACGATCGAACCCTTTCAAAAGGCTCTATTTGCTCAACGCACGGCTGTGTATGTTCGGATGGCAGTGGTGAGTTTATCTTCAATCCATATGGAAGTGAAGCCATCCCTTGACAAACACGCCATAGCTCTGCTCTCTTCCATTCACGTGACCTTCCAACGACCGAGAAACTTGACTACTTTAGCGCGGTTGCTTCTCTGCTATTCAACGCTTACATATCAATATCCCAACTCTTCAAACTTGCCGACTCTCGAAGAAAACACATCCGCCGCGCGTTCCAGCTCGCATGCATACTCTTTCTCTCAATCCACATTTCATATCTGACACTATGGGACTTTGACTACGCCTACAATATGGCCGCAGGCATCACAATCGGCATGTCCTCTAACTTAGGCTGGCTTCTCTGGACTGCGCTGCAATACACGCGCCGGCGTTACGCGTACAAGATTGTTGCGTTTGTTGTGCTGATTTCATGTGCCATGGCACTGGAGGTGTTGGATTTTCCGCCGATTTTGTGGGTTCTGGATGCACATGCGTTGTGGCATGCGGCAACGGTGCCGCTTGTCTTTCTGCTGTATTCCTTCTTTTTGGATGATTTGAGGTTTGAGGAATCGGGTGGTGCTCTCCTTGGGAAGGATGCATCCGAATAAAATGAACATATATGAGCATGAACCCAGTTTCCAGCAGCAGTTTAATAGGTCAACAGACACAACTTTTGACATTATTGAAGTTGTAATATTGTTTTTCGGAAAAATGAAGCCGCCTTAGCTCATCTGGGAGAGCGTAAGACTGAAGATCTTAAGGCAGCGTGTTCGATCCACGCAGGCGGCATAGAGTTTTTTGTTGTGGTAACTGTTGTAATAAATGGATTATACACAGTCAATAGCCACTTTGGCCTATCCGTCGTTTCTTTTCCTTAACACAACAATCATTTATTGCACTGAACTCTTTAAACTGAATGCTCTTCGCTATCAGTTCCTTGGTCAGAGTTTGTTTGACCAGATTGGA
>QEAP01000102.1:0-70774 GCA_006535975.1 Chytriomyces confervae
GACAACGTGGCCGAGTGGTTAAGGCGATAGACTAGAAATCTATTATCCTCTGGATGCGCAGGTTCAAGTCCTGCCGTTGTCGTTTTACAATTTTCTCATTCTGGCTCAAATGCTCAATTTTGGAGAACCGCGACGTGGCAGATGGGAGTTTCCATTGCTGTTTTGGTTCTTGTGCATGTGCTAAGCCACGTTTCGGAAGTGGAAATCGAACTTCAGAAGTAATCGCGGTTAGAGACAGACTTCAATTTTCTTGGCTTGCTAATACCGCCAGGCCCTATTTGAGGATGCTACCATGACAGCATAGTGCAAATGAAGGGCTAGAAGCCAGCAGGACACCTGAATCATAACACAAAAGGGCTTTTTCGATTTTTAAATATTTGAACAGCAACAATGCAACGAATGACAGTCTCTATGCGGGCGCTTTCCCTGCCGCGCGGATACTCCACGTTTGTTTCCTTGGATGCCACCATAATGTCTGAGTCCCCTGCATCGAAGCGACGTCGTTGTTCGTCCAACAACTTTGCCCAGTCACTTGCATCGCTGCTGTCTGGTCCAAGCGTTCACTATCCACATGCAGTTAATACCCAGAGTCCACAGCTGAAATCAACTCATCAACCGGAGGTACTCAAATCCGCCCAAGCATCTCATCATGCCTCGTCAGGCGGAACGTTGACACAAAATGAGTCACCAGCAGGGGCTTTCTCAAACTCAACAGTCGTAATAACGGGCGGGTCAAGAGGAATTGGATTCTCGATCGCGCAGGCATTTAGGCAGCTTGGATCTCGAGTGATTCTTGTGGGGCGAAATACTGCAACACTCGAAACTGCGAGACAGAAGCTCATTGATATCACAGTCCCTGAGTCTACTGTGCCAATCCATGTTCCTGTAATTGCCGGCTGGAGTGCTGGATTAGACGCATCTGGTGTTGCCGTCATGGAGGGCGACGTTAGCAACGTTGGACAGGTTGAACGAATCTGCAAGCAAATTATGCAGCAGTATGGACCGGTGGAAAATCTAGTCAACTGCGCCGGCATCTCGAAAGATTCGATTCTTTTGACAATGGACCCGATTGAAGCACAAGAAGTGATTGCGACGAATTTGTTTGGAACTATTAACATGTCTCGGGGAATTGCAAAAGGGATGCTTCGGAGGAGGAAAGGTGCGTTTTTGCAATTTTATGGGATTCAGCTCGACTGTGTCTCATCTTGTTGAGATACAACAGGCTGCATTATCAATGTTTCATCAGTACTGGGCATCAAGGGAATGGAAGGAACTAGTGTGTACAGCGCGAGCAAGGCGGGTGTAATTGGTGAGCCCAAATGCAGAAACAGAATCATTTGTGCGTATGCTTATCTTGCAGCTCGACGCTGCGTCATTTAGGTTTCACCCGGTCACTTGCCAGAGAATTGGGTCCACGAGGCATTCGTGTGTCCGCAATTGCGCCGGGTTTCATCGAAACCGACATGACTTCCAGTCTGACAGAAGCGCAGCGGGCTCAATATCTAGCTCAGACTCCTATGGGTCGCTTTGGAGGGCCAGAGGTTTGTTTCATTTGCAAAAGAAAAAAAAAATTAACGTCGCGGCTTTGGGTTCAACAGGAGGTGGCACATGCAGCAATCTTCCTGGCACAGGCAAAATACATGACTGGACAGACTCTGATATTAGATGGCGGTTTTTCGATTTGATAATGCTGTTTCAAGAAGGCGGCCGACGTGCACTGCATCCATTGAAGCTGTAATTGGTTACTTCAATGGTTTGGCGAATAGAATTATATTTATTGGAGTTATTAGTTTAAAGGGCCTTATCGTCATTCGCTGTTTTCTGAATCCCGACAGTTGGGGCAGTTGTCGGAGGATAATACACAGGCAACGGTTGATTTTGCGGGGCAACAGTTACCACTGTATAAGTGTGATAGGATTGGTCTGTGGTGGTATTCTGGTGTTGAACAGGTGCTTGGGCAACGGGGCTGGACCGTTTCTGGTTACAGCTACCAGAAAAGTATATGATTGCAGCGACAACGAGAAGGAACCCGACGGTAGAGAAGGCGACGTAGTAGGGATTCGAGACGTACAAATACATGAATGTTTGGTGGCGGTTGAAAGTAAGTACACTCAAAATAAAACATATTGCTGTGAGAGGAGGATGGACGATTCAATTATAATGACCATATTTACTTTTAGATTTTAAACGTTGTCGCGTAATCTACTGGATTACGTCAGCTCGCTTAGCGTGCGAGAGGCACTGGGATCATTGCCCAAGTTCACCAACTTTTGACTTTTTGTTTTGGCTTACTTGGGCTGAGGAGGCCTTCGGTCGCTTGTGATTACCCAAGAAATCAGTCAGAGCTTAGACATCTGCTGCCTCACTTGCCTCTCCCACAAGCAGGAGAGCATCTTTCTTTCTCAAAGGCAGGTGGTTTGATGAAAATGCTTGCAGGGACAAATTTATCGAATGGACTGCAGCAGGTCCGACACTTGCCTCGGTGTCACTCGGTGCCGTTGGTATACATTTCTGTGCTCAGATCTTATATGCTTTCTCGAGACTTTGGAGAAAAATTCAACTTGGTTGATTGGGATTTGTCTGCAAACGAAGGTTGAGGGTGTCACATCGCCATGACCAGATCCTGAGTAATGGTACTTCCATCTTGAGGAATGTACGGTGAGGAACGAGTTTGAATATTTACCCATTGCGGTGCAGAGAGAATCTTGATGTGTTCGAAGCTCGACTCAGAACAAGGTTGCCAGGCACAGGGTCATTTATTTTACGTTTTGTCCGAATTGATAAATCAACAGAATATGAACTTTCGCAGCGAAGATGACGCTCTTCTGCAGCTGAGTCGCATTGCAAACGGCAGCAAAGACATTGTTTCGATCGCCAATGCCGTCTGCAAACGCGCGTCGCTGCCGTCGAGCACAGGCATTGCTCTTGGCCCCGCAAATGTGGGCGTGATGCTAGGAGCCCTTGTCAGCGGCGCATTCGGCAGCAATGGATTAGCAAGCAGTGGTTCAGTCAGAAGTGGAGTAGTCAGCATGCCGCAGCTGCATGCCGTATGTCTTGCTGTTGCCGCAGTTGCTCCCAGTGCAGGTGCCTGGGGCATCGACTGTGGCCCAGTTGTCGAATGCACAACAAGGATTGTACGGGAGTGTTATTCAATGAATGGACCAAGTTCTTCGAATCAATCGCATCTCTTCAATCTGCTTCCTGCTTTTTGGAAGGACCTTGTTGTCATTGCGCTCGCCGTCGATGTACCCGCTCGAAATTCACTGCTATTTCTGCTGATGGAAACAGCAGCATCTCACCTCGATTCTCTCTCTCGGCAGTCGCGGGAGTTTTTTACATTCGCAAAATTGTACCTCGTCCACATCAATTCGATCGTTGCATCGACCACATCCCTTGATACCATCGATATAGCCACTTTTCTGCTGTCAATAAGGTGCGGGATTTGAGTGTTCCTGTTTGAGAATTCAACTCAAACTCAAATTTCCTGCAGCGCAAACGTTTTTCAAGCTGGCTTACAAAGTCAACAAGATTTTAAAATATTCAATTACGGCATTCAGTGCGTGATGTACACTCACTTGGAAAAGCAGACATCGGAACTCGAAAATGATTGCAATGTCGTCCCTCGAAAACGCGCATTTTTGCGACACGTTTTAACACATCCATACGATACAAATGCGCCGAACGACAATCCTCGTTTCGCCCGCATAAATCATCAAAAAGAGAGTTTCAGTGATGCGTATCTGTCAGCAGTGGCGTATATATCCTGTCTCGTCTTGACTGTCTGCTCAAACTTGACAGCAGATTTATTCACCAGTGAAAACCATCCTCATAATCCCGCTCAATCAAATATGCTGTACATGCTTTTATCAGTATTGAACCTCGCTCCTTTGCACGTCAAATTGTATCCGACGACAGCGCCGGCCGTTTCCAACATGCAAACTCGTCGAAATCAGTCCGACGCTTCGCCAACGTTATTTGCGCATGCTGCAGTTTCCTTGATTCTTTTCGCGAAAGAAAGTGGGATGGAGAACACTGAATGGCTCCTGTTCGAAACTGCCTTGTTTGATGGAATCTGCGGAGGTTTTGTTGATGAGAAGTCGGATACTGGCGCGCTGCTGTGTATGGAAGTTCTATGGTGTCTAGTTGATGAATGTAAGTGCTGTTCAGATTGCGGTTCTATCACCGGGGCTTTTGCGTGAATTGCAGCGCCTGATATCTGTTTTCGTGTGTAGTACCTGTCACAATTACATGTCGATGGATCCCTGCACTTTACAACCTGCTCGAACAAAATCAGCGTGATCCGGTTCTCACTGCAAGCGTGGCTGGATTTTTGAAAAAGCTGCTTGAACGAGGTCTAGCCGAACCGACCTTACAAAACTTGAAACGCATGGACACTGCCCAAACCTGGATATGGAGCGTTGATGTCTCAGAACCAGTTGTAAACAATAGCGACGTTCGAAGCTCAGTGGAAGCAGTTTTGAAGCTTTGGTTTGAATGCGTATTTTTCGAAAAACCTCGAAACGTCAGCTGAATACACCTTTCCAAACCGTTAAAAGGAATGAATTTCTCTGCCTCTTGGACGCAGATGAAGAAGCAGATCACGTTGCGCTCCACTTGCAAGCATTTGCAACGCCCATTTCAGCTCTCGCCCATGCTGTGCCCTATTGCAATCGAAATGAGCTCGAAAACGCGTGCTGCGAACCTGTCGTATTTCTCGTCGAAGGAATGGAGGCTGCATTCGAGGCTGTCGTGGTCGGCCCAGAAACTTATGTGCATGTAAGAGTGCTGGATTGTCTGTTGCACATTTGGCATTTTCTAACAAAAAAAAAAGATGTATCGCACTGTTCGGGCTCTGTTGTCTCTGGTTGAAACTATGCGATTCGCATTTTCCAAAGATCAAGTTGCGCGCCTAGTAACAGTTCTTGAGTCTTGGATTTCCACAGCTAAAACCGCCGCCATGGAGCATGAAAGTAGTCGAGCGCCAAGTGGGCTGCTTTTGTTTCCGCAAAAGCAAAGTGAGTGACGGTGATGTGTCAAAAGGCTTCTTGCTAATTTATTATGTGGTTATTCGGTTTCCACAAAGGCGAAAAACTGTTGGTATTGTTGCAACCAATGACGCTGTAGACTGTGCAAGCCGCGATTAATTTCAAGATATCCAAATGCGGCAATAAATCATTTGCCATGGTGGAAGAATGGGTGCGTATTTTGAATGTAATATCTCGACCCGCTGTCTTCAGGCCATCGTCAAGAAAGAACGTTCAGGGCGGTGGGAAATCCAAGCGGACAATATGACAGACCCCCACACACACGCGCTTTTGAATCTTCCAAGCAAATGACGGTAGGATGTGTCTTCAGACGACAACTGTGTTTCTGAAATTGTTGCAAAAATACGGTCATGTGATCCGTTGCATGTCGCTCACACAAGGCGCAGTCGACGTCATACTGTATGACAATCATGCGGTGTGCTGATTGTATCTAAACAGGGGTTTGAGTGACTTTCCATATGCAGTTTGAGGACCAGGAGAAACTCCTTAAAGCACGACTTAAATGACAAAGTTGTAAGTTGAGAGTTGTGTGGCAGTTCGATGAGCTAATCAGGGCAAAATTTATATTATGTTAGTTGCTTTGAAATTTTCAAAAGTATCCGTTCTCGTGGTGTAGTGGTTATCACACAAGTCTAACACACTTGTGGTCCCCGGTTCGATCCCGGGCGAGAACATTGGTCTCTTGCTTTTAGGAGTTTTTATCAGTCGTTTGTAATAGAGAAAGCGTTGGAAGGGTTATAGGATAGTTCAGTGATACACCCAGTCATTTGCTGGGCACCATGAAAGCTGGTGTGCGGCATTCGCAGGAACAGATCCAGTAACATGATTTTAATTCCAAAACTGTGGAGTATGCGTGCTCACGATCAAAGTTCTCCGACTCTCATTTCTAAGCCATTTTCGTAATCCATCAACCACCAGTCGTTCGCTTTCACGATCCAATCCACTTGTCGCCTCGTCAAGAATTAAAACGTACGGGTTCTGAATCAGGGCTCGAGCTATACACAGTCGCTGCGCTTGTCCCTCCGACAAACAGGATGTAGTGCTGCTAGTTCCACCTTCAGAACCACCAATCACTGTCTTATATCGCATTGGCAAGTTGGCAATGAAATCTGCTGCTCCTGCAAGTGCTACGGCATCTTCAACGTCTTGGATATCGATTTCCGTGTTTGAGAGTCGGAGGTTCTCATCAATCGTTCTCGAAAATAGTTTCGACTTTTGAGTAACTGCAATTACTTTCGAGCGCAAGGATTGAGGATCCAGCAGATTGATATTTTGACCAAAGATGAGAATGTTTCCGTGAGTCGCGGTCCGCAACTTTTGCAGAAGTTGGACAACAGTTGATTTTCTAAGGATTGGTTTTGTAAGTCCTGAGAAGGCCGTCGTTTCACGAAGCAACCATAAACTCACCCACTTCCTGATTTTCCAGTCAACAAAAAGATTTCCCCTGAATTGACGCGGAGATTATAATTATCCAGCGAAAGAACTCCCGCACGACTTTTATACTCGTGCGAGACATTCTCAAACGCCACTGCAACATTTCCTCGGATGTCCACTTCGGTATATTTCTTTTCTTCTTGCTGTCCTTCTGATTCAGCCCAATCCAAAATCCCCACCACTTTCCAAAAATCTCGTGCAGCCACCGCCAACCCATCTCCACTCAACCCAGCAATAGCGCCAACACCGTCCACAGCACTCAGCGTCAACGTGGTCAGTGCAATCAGCATATCCTCGTGTTTCAAAGATCCGCTCTTGATCATAGCGACGCTTAAATTCAATCCAGCAGTGGCAATGAGAATCACCAACGCGTCGCGGAAAGGTTGACCCACAAGAGCATTCATTGATATGTGTAAGTAGGCCGCACGGTCTGCTGCGTCGGATAGCTTTTTGTATGCCTTGTGGAATGTCGGTTCAGCTGTTAAAATGGCGATGGTACGCGTGTTGTCGAGCGTTGAGAGGATGAATAGAGAAAGTTTTTCGGACGCTTGGATTGACGGGGCTTGAAAACTTAAAACGAGTAAATGATGTGAATCTCGAGGAAAAAAGAAGCACAGACTCACAATGCTAACGCTGAATATTGAAACCATCCGATTCCCACAACGAAAGGTATACATGACAACGCGGTAATTGTGAGCTTTGCGCTGTAAGTGAGAGCAACAGACAGGCCCAGCACAACACTGATGAGAGCTTTCCCCATATGGGACGCGTAGCCCGCTGGAACAGTCTCAAGAAATTTGACAGCATCGGAAAAGATGAGGTCCAGATGCGCGACGGAGTGCTTATTTTCATCGAAAAACTCAAGGTTTTGATGTAGAAGTTTCCGCAACAAGCGAACTCGCAAATCTGAAATAAGTATCGCATTGCTGTAACCGCTGCCAACGCCAATTGAAACGCAACAAGTGAATGCCAGAATGGCCAAACCGACGAGGCCCAGCGAGTATTTCGCCGTGGCTTGAGGTTGCAGTTCTTGGGGTAGTGAATATGAAGCCACGACAGATGAAATCAGGAAACCTTCAATCGGGAATATCTGATAACATAAACGATCAGAGATGTAACTTTTATCAGCGACTCGCTTTCTCACCAGTCCTTCGAGCAGCATTCCGATGATGCCAAGAAGTATAAGCCATTTTTGCGGAAGAGCCATTTTAATGACGCGTTGCCAATCCAGTTGTTTGGGGCTGGTGTCATCATCGATAGATTTATCTACGGCAGAGTTGGTCACATCAACCACCTCTGAAACGCTGGGAATAAGATTTTCCCCCAAGTTTTGGACAGTGGTTGAAGTCGGTTCATGGCTTTGTGTCTCCAACATGTTCCGATATCGGGAATTTCTCGCCATCAATTCTGAATGAGTTCCGTGTTCACCGACTTGTCCGTTGACAAGAACGATTATTTTATCCACATTGTTTCCCAAAAGAGCTAATCTGTGCGTAATGAGCAACACAGTCTTGCTTTCAGAAACCTTTTTTATGCCCTGAAGTACTGATTGCTCCGAGTCCGCATCCAATGCACTGTTGTACACAAATTCAGTATTAACAATAGTAAGCGTATATGTTAGTGTGTATGTTTCCAATAATGAACGCTGCAATACCTTGTTGGCTCATCAAACAGCAAACATCCGCGCTTCTCAAATCCTAAAAATGCTCGCGCTAGTCCAAGTCTCTGCCTCTGGCCGCCGCTGAATCCGCCACCAACACCTCGAATCTCTGTCCAAATTCCTTGAGGCAATTTTTCAATAATCTCATCCGCGTGTGCCATTTGAAGCGCCTTTTGCAAATCCGTTTCGTTCTCCTCTGCACTTTTGGACCCAAGAATCAGGTTTTCAAAAACAGTCATTCCTGTGAAAAGTTGCGTCGTTTGTTCCACAACAGCAAATTGCGAGCGGAGTTTCTCGACTGGAATCTCTTGAATATCAATTCCATCCAGCAAAATTGCTCCCTTTGTTGGACTAATGAGTCGCAAAAGCAGCGCGAATATAGTCGATTTGCCGCTTCCGCTCTTGGAAGTTTGATTCAAAGATGTAAGCGCGTGATTGATACAAGAAACCCAGATTCATACCTCTGCAACAATGGCAACAAAAGATCCTGCGTTGATAACGAGGTTAAAGTTATCCAACACCAGGACGTCCGGCCGTGATGGGTAGCTGAATGACACTCCTTTAAATTCAATTCGACTCGAAGACACAGACTTCGACAAGGTAGAGTCGTTTTTTGCCGTTTCGCGCGCAGGTTGATGTTCAATGGACCGATACATGCCTTCAAGCAACGTATCTGCTTCTCGAAGTGCCTGATAATGACCACCAATATTCCCAAGAGCAGTCACCCCAATTGCCAGTTGCGTAAAACAAACAAGTACACTTCCAGGTGTCAATTCGCCCGATGTCACAAGTTTTCCTCCATACCTTGGTGTGGAACAAAGAGGTGTCAGTCAACTTCATATCTGGTTGTTGTAGTCAATGTTTCTACCAAAAAGCCACAGCGAACGCCAGAAACATCGAACTATGGTACGATCCCCATCCCACACCTCCAATTCGTGCATTTTGTTTCATCACAGCTTCCGACTGACGGATTAACTGTTCATATCGCTTCAATTCCGCGTCCTGCATGTTGAGACTCAAAACCGTCTCAATTCCAGCCAGCAGCTCGTGAGAAAACGCAGCTGCACGCGCGATCACGTCGTTCGCTATTTTATCGTTGTTTCGAACAAGGCTCCACATTTGCGAGAGGATAATACCCACGATCGGGAAGGAACACAGAATCACGAGCGACAGCGACACACTTGTTTGCAACGCAATCACAAGGCCGTACGCGAATAGGGAACCACTTTTGAGAATGGCCGCGGCATTCTCACTGAAGCGAGACTGGACCGTGCTGATGAGACTGGGAGACAAAGTGAGTTCGTATAATCCCAGCGAGTTACATAGAGAAAAAGAAGGTTATACGCGAAGCTGGCCGCATCGCTGGACTGCCGTTGTAACGCAGCGGCAAACAACTCGTGCCTCAGGCCTGACACCGCAGCCTGCGACACCGCCGCCCATGCCGCTGTTACTGCCGCGCCGACAAGCCACGAACTCGCAGCAAGCCGCAAGGCCATCTGAGTGGCCAAATGCAAGATTTGCGGCTGAGAAAGTGTGTCGACGAAGACGCCCATCTGGTTGTTGCGCATGCTTACGAGCATGCCATCGGCGGCCGTCAGAGCGATAAGCATGGCCCAGTGGTGCAGCCGCACATGTCTGACGAGACGGATGAGGTTCTGCATGAGAGATTTATAATCAAGAATATTTAGGAAAACAACTTGAATATTTTAGATGATGCCCAGAATCGTCGACAATCTCGCAGATAGCATCAGAATCTGGCAGTACGTGTTTGCGCCTTTCACCAATGCAAATGAGCCTGAATTTCAGCGCGGACTGAGGTGGCCAAGTTGAAAGCTCCATTTTATTATCAGGCATGTGGTAGACTCATATGGCCGCATACACAGCCCGTGGTTTCGTAACAACCCATGTGCAAACAACAGTCGCAGCAGCGAGCACCAAAAAGAGAGGTGCCCACAGCAGCATATCTGGCACACCGCTAGCGTCCAGCGTGTACCCGGAAAAAAAGAAACACAGCGCCGTTCCAACAGACGTGTGGAACTTGTACGCCGAATACGCTAGAAAAAAAAGGAACGGTGAAAACACGATTCTTCAACTGAACAACGCGTAAAAAACAAACCTTGACTCAGTTCATTCCTCGCAAACAATGTCCCAACAAGCTTCTGCGCCTGATTAAATAAAATGCCGTTCGAAACACCCACGCACGCGTACACAACCACCAAGACAGGGATTCGATTCATCGGATCACCCCAAACTAACACACTTTGACAAACAATGTGTATCAGAGCAGACACAACAACCATCGGTCGAGATCCGTATCGATCAGTGAATCCTCCAATCGTGAAGGCTGTGATTGTGATAACGACACCGAGTGTCGCGCGCAGATAAAGCTTCATGGCCAGATCCGCATTCGGGTCATTCGTCCGCACAAATAGAGGCAGTGATCCACCATAAAAAGCTTGCTCGAATCCGATAAGATAGCTTAGAGGCATAAGCAGGATCATGGAAGGATTCAGCAAGAGAGAAAGGGTTGTTGCGGGAGGCAGCATTGCCTCATCTCCTTCGCGATTGACGACCTCGTTTGCATCGTGAGCAGGATTCGATGGTTCCGGCCTTGCAAGCCACAGATACGCCATTAACACAAGGGCAATAAGCGAGATTGCAGTCAGTGCTTCGAACACTACGACCTTATCGATCTGCATCTGAAGCAGTGACGACGAGAATAAGGGGCCAATTACACCGGAGGACCACCTGTAATATCAAAGAGATAACAGACTAAATAAAGAATCTGGCTCCCATTTCTAAGGGATGGTTACATGAAGCCAAAGAACGTTCCTGAATAGCGACCGAGAGACGAAGGGCCAGCACATCTTGCAACATATATGCCCTGACTAGTCCAAATGACAGCAGCTCCGAGACCGTTGAGTAAGGCAGCAGGTATCTGTTGCAGAGTGAATAACATAAGCCAAGTAGTTGGAAGCACATTACCATCACTCCCGCCTGGAAAGACTCATGGCCTGTATTGATCAGCGCCGCAATGTTCGCCGCATTGTAGACTAGATACGTCAGGGCAGATACAAACAATGCCGCACGGGCTCCAAGTGTGTCGACAACGCGACTCGCAACGGCAACGTTGAATAACGCAAACGAGAGATAGAGCAGCGCACCGGCGCGGAACGCAATCCAAGGCGGAAGCACCGTTGATGAGAGGGTCTTGTTTTTACATGGAGGGTCAGGATCTCTTTCATCCCGGAGTTGGCTATCCCATCCATCAAAACAATCGTACCCACCGATATGGTGCTCTGCGACCCAAAGAGGAAAAAGAACGACACTCCCAGTATCCGCACGTCGTTCAGGCGGTGGTCGAGGCTCACTGTGCCGAGGAGCGGGGTTGTTTCAGACATGCGTTCTTTCTTTATCAAAGACCAAAGATTTTTCTTGATTCCAACTTTATTGCAAGTGTGCTCCAACCAAAACGAAAGGATTTAAATACAGTTTCTTGATGCTCGGTATGCCAGGAACGCTGCTACCAGTGCGCTAAAAGATCCCAGGCGAAGACACAGTCCGAACAAGTCTTGATCTCGCTCCAGCGGCGCGTCAGGGCCCGCTTCCTGCTCCATCCAAAACACTGCACTCGTCAACAGCGTCGAAATCAGTTGCGGGATCACAATGTACACGTTCTAAACGTAGGAAGGAAAGCTTTTCATCAGAGAGGAACAACCTGTTATACCATAATTGCTCACATGGATTCCAAGAACAACGCCTGCGCTAAGCTGCGATTCATTGTCGGATTGAATGCTCTGGCGGTGCACATCATTTTCAAAGCCGCAGCGCAATTCAACAGGTTCGTCTGATGCCGTTGAAACGGGGTGAAAAGAACGTGATTGTTGACTCCCAGAAACACGTGACTGACTGCTTGACAAATACTCGGAAATAATTCCCAATGGAATCCACGTGGCAATGCCCCAAGGAACACCCATCAAAGCAATAACCAGTGATGCGCCATATACGCTCTTAACATACGCTGTGCATTCCAGCAAGAATGCAAACGACACGAGAGAGAACGCCCAAATATGCAAAAGAAGCGGAATGTACAGCCGGCTGCGACTCGTGCACACCGTGCCAATCCATCTAGGAATGATTACCATTGTCGCGAGCGAAACAATCGAGTTCAAGAGTAAAGCAAATGATCCAGCCCGCGTTGCATCTTCAGAATCACTCGCTTTTTGGTCATATAAGGAAGCTGATTGGCCTACTGGAGCGACGATATTCGGGATGTACTTGCTTGCCACCCAAGGAGAACTGATGTTTTGGCATGAGTCGCCACGTCAACAGTCGTTCCAAATGAAAAAGTACTCACGCATAAAATAGGAAAGGAAACCATGCGATCCAAGCCCAAAACTGAATCAAGCAGATTTTGGAAATGTTTTTGGGAAGCTTGTGGAACCCATTCCAAACATCGGCAAACGGCTGCATCCATGCACGATGAATCAGCGTAGCTTGAATGTCTGGCACCCCGTCTGCGCTTAGCAAACGGCCCGTCTCCAACACAACACCCATGTTTGCATGGAAAGGAACTTCGATAACCGACACGCAAGTGATACTTGCCGTCACAAGAAGAATCGCGCTACAGCACAGACATAGAATCTTAAATTGAGATGCTGGCACGAAGGAAGCTTCTGGGTACTGGTCAGTGCCAAAAAACACAGGCAGGTTGACGAAGCCAGTAAAGAACCCCAAAATCGTCCCCAGGGCCGACATTCGTGCGGCCCACGAGTTTGCATCTGCTTGAAGGTGAGGCGGAGTAACGTCGACTATGAGGGCACGTGCTGCTGCCGTCAGAGCGTTCAAAGAAAAGTCGAGAAGATAGAATCCCGCCACTGTGGCAGTGATTGCTGTGCTTGCAGTATTGATTTTCTCGCCGTCGATTGGGGCGCCAACTTCACCCGAACCACCCGAGCATACTGCAATGACAAACAAAGCCAGTACCACCGTCGCCGCTGCACCAACAATGAACGGTCTCCTTCGACCCCATGTACTCGTGCATGTGTCACTCATGGCTCCAACCAGTGGCTGGATGCCAAGTCCTCCAAGCGGCCCTGCAAGCCAGACGATCCCGAGCACCCAACCAGGCACACCAAGGGATTGAAGCACGCGCGTTCCGAACCCGTATTGGATGCACCCTGTTTGCGGTTCGAATTTTGTATGTCAGAGTCACGTTTAATGTCCAGCGAGGAAGAACAGGCTCGGTAGCAAAGGCCGTGCTCTATCCGTTCTTATGGTACGCACACGTAAATCCGATGCCGAACAACAATACGGTCGGTATCAGCGTGTCCATGATCAAATGTTTGCTATTCGACGGTGTGATATTTCGGGTTGATTTTACTAAAAAACTGTGCCACTTCTCACGACTTGATAAAAGAAGCAGAGATGAAAAGAGAAGAAGCAGGGACAGCATTAACAACCTGTCGAAACAACGCACGCATCTTCCTCGTTTGACCAGAGTTTAGCGACGGTGAAAGTTTCTTCGCCCAAGCACACTGAGTCGTATGGCACAAGCCCGGGTCCTTCACACAAATCAGCGACCTCTCCGTCGGGGTTACTGGTAGCTAAATCAAACCAGGCGAGATACTTTGCAGCAGACAACAACCCAGGCGGGCCTTGTTTGTAGAAAATGTCCAAAGCAATCCCTGCAAGTGGATTCGTGGCAGCCTCGCTCAGCTCATGCGATGCCTGGTACGTGGCCAGGTCGGGTCCTCTGAGTCTGCCCCCACAGTCGTCGAGAATGACAGCATATGCAATGTACGGCGTGGTCTTGTTCAAGGCGCGAATGTCGAGAGTCGAGTGGTACGCTGCAAAGTGCTTGCAAGAGCGCTGTCCGTACCAAGTAACGTTGATCTCGGGCCCGAGATGGATTGGATAGTACGAGTTGGGGTTGGGCTTCAATGCGCCTTGCTGAATCAATCGGAACAGCATTGGCTGGATGTCCTTTGCATCGTCGATCGCATGCTTGGGAGCCGTCACGTTCAGTTGGCCAGCTGAGTTGAGCTTTCCTGGAGTAATGCCGTACTGCTCCAGAACTGACCACCACCCGGAAGAAGCGGACGAAATGTGCTCGTAAAAATTAAGCAGGTGGGTTTGGTGTCGTGCATTGCCAAGAAAGATGGGGTTGATTTCTATTGCTGGTAAGGTTGGGCCAGGTAGCTGAGATAGTTTGTGTTTTACAGGTACAGTAGCGTTGGTAGCATTCGCTAGGCTGATGCTGAAGAGTGCCAAAAGGAGACTAAGGACGAAGTTCATTTGGGTTGGGGGATGCTGCGTTCCTTCAGTCTGAAATCGTTGCGGGTATTTAAGCACTCTCCTTCAAGGACACAAGCCAGTCCCAAGCAGGACTCGTTTATAAGAGTGAATGGCCGTCAATGGTGCATTTCAAGTACCCCTTTAACTTGCCCAGTGAATATCCATCAATAGCACTTTTACGTAAAAACATTTCCTGTTATAAAGTAAATAACAAACCGCAAATGCGAATTCTCGCCCATCAGAAGCGTCTGTTTGCGACAATCCAGGCCACGCCAGCTGCCACCACCGCTTCGAAACTGAATCCAACCGCCCACTCGAAAGGTCCTTCTCCCCATGTCACCCCCGCTGCCGCCCTGCGTCTGGCTGTGTTTCCCCAACCTGGCCTCCCACAGCCCGTGCCTGCTGTGCAAGTAGTGCGTCCCGGTCTACCATCACTCAACACGCCACCACCTGCTTCGTATGCACTGATGAATCCGGACAAACCTACCTGGTCTGCTCGCGCAAAGCGATCTGGACTCGTCGCCATCAAAAGAGGCATGTCCGCTATCTGGGATGCATGGGGCGTGCTGACTCCAGTTACTGTGCTGCAGGTAACCTATTTCACTTCCCTGTTTTCTTTTTCTTTTCTTTAATGTTTTCTTTTTTTTCCTTTTTTTTTTTTTTGACTCATCTTTGCAAGGTTGTGGATTGCGAAGTCATCAAATCGAGATACAACAAACAATGCGGCGAATACATGGTCGAAGTCGGCGCTGTCAACGAACACAAATCTCATCGCGTTCGTCGGCCGCAGCTTGGCCATTTTCGAAGAGTGTGCGTCACACCGAAAAAGAAGCTGACTGAATTTCGTGTTACACCTGACGCTGTTTTGCCAACTGGTATGACTATCTTTTCGAATAGGCAGGCTTATTTGAGGCTCCGAAGCGACGTTCAAAACAAACGATCTTGACCTTATTTTTTTTCCTTCGAAAAGGCACAAAGCTCACTGCCATGCATTTTGTTCCTGGACAATTTGTTGACTGTCAAGCGAAAACGACAGGAAAGGGGTTCCAGGGAGTCATGAAGCGATGGAATTTCAAGGGTCTGCGTGCCACGCACGGTGTGTCCCTCTCTCATCGATCTGGTGGTTCCACTGGTATGAGACAGATGCCCGGAAGAGTTATTAAGGGAACGAAAATGGCGGGCCGTATGGGTGGAAAGACGCGGACTGTGCAGAATTTGAAGGTTTTATTTTACCTGTTGTTCGTTTGTTCCCGCCATCATTCTGACTAAGCATTTAAACATCAGGTTGTGAAAATCGACACTGAGCAAAACCTGATCTTTGTGAAGGGAGCTGTCCCAGGACCCGAACACAAATACGTTCGCGTCAGTGATGCAATCCGGAAAGGCTGGCATGGGCTCACCTTCCCTGAGGGCGCCCAAGTTCCATTCCCCACGTACACTGGAAGCACAAAAGATCTCCCACGTGAGCTTCTTGCGCCGCCACCGAAATCAGGGGACAAGGATCCTCTTGCGAGAGCCAGGCGGGAGGTTGAAAAGTAAAAAAGCATGAGGTTCTTGTGAGTTGGAAGTTTATCGAAGTCATAATAAAACGAATCGAACATCGTGTTCTTTATCTTTCTGTTATTTGCGGTTTGCATCTTGAGCTTTGGTTCAATATGGAGGAGATTGAGGAGGTTGGGTGCCCCGTCAGCACACGACACAGACTTGCCTGTGTCCATCTCGTGAACGCACGCAGTGAAGGGTATTGCTGTAAGAAACTAACTGGAGTTACGTGATTGTAGCTAGGATACTCTCATCTTTTATTAGAAAAAGCTGCTGATGGTAAATGCAGATCAATGACGCACAAGGAAACTGCTTACCCCTCTTCCATGTCTCCCATTAAATGTGGATCCCAACCAACATTAAACTTGAAACAATACTCCACACGCCATATCGGAGAAATCCTTGGCCCCAACTGAAGGCATCTCCATTAAACCAGGTCTGCAAAACGCGCACCCCCCCACCTCAAAATTTGGTGAAGCCGCCCTGAGACTGCTGTGACGCGCCGTAGTCTTGACTCATCATGTATGCTCCCCCACCACTTCCATTTGCACCGTAAATATCTGCTTGACTCTTGTAATCTTCGACAAACCCACCCATGTCCAAACGATCACTCTGCGAAAACGCTTGGAGCGGCTGACTCAGCATCGAGCTCGAGTCTCCACCCACAAACTGAGAATTTGGCTGAGAAAAGAAACTTGATTGCTGGGTGAAGCCGCCAGTTTGCTGCTGGCTCATTTGAGAGGCATTACTGCTGCTGCTCGGGTTACGGTGTTGCTTCGGGATTGGCTTCATCATGGATTGAGAAAACGACGAAATGGATGTTTGCGTCAACATTTGCGCATCAATTTCGTATCCTGTTTTAAAGTGCGAAATTGAGAGTCCGCCCATTCCATGCTGCAGTCCACCAGTCCCCCCGAATGCATTTCGCGGGCCGTGAGGGTGTGAGGCCAACGGTGCAGCCATTTGCCGTGCTGTTATATAATAAAACAAGAGGCGTTTAAAATGATGGTAAAAAAAAAAAAACCATCTTGCGCTTACAATCGTAAAACCCAGAAGGCCCAACAGGCGCGGCAACACCAACTCCAACAGGGATCCCTTTAATTGGGGCACCACCAGCCCGCGAACCCCACACCATCTCAAACCGCTTCCCTTTAACCTCCGCGAAACTCTTTTTTGGTCGTGAAAAGTTCATCCCGCTGGTGTGCATGTTGTTCAACGGACCCTCCACGAGAACTTGCTGCGTTTTGTACTCCATCAGCAACTCATACCATAACGGATGTTTTGCGAGCACTTTGGCGTTCCCCAAAACACAGACACCGTATTTTGCACGGGTCAAAGCCACATTCAAACGACGCGGGTCACTAAGGAACCCAATTCCCTGGTGATCGTTGGAACGAACACATGAAACGATAATGTAATCCTTTTCCCGTCCTTGGAACGCATCCACAGACGCAATTTCAATCTCCTTATACAGCTCCTTTTTTAAGGTACCCGTGTACTGCATATACTGAACGAGAAACGCGCGCTGCCCTTCATACGGTGTGATCACACCAATCTGTGAAGGCAGAATGCCAGCCTTCAAGAAACGCGTCACAATCTTTTCACAGTTTGATGCCTCAGTGCGGTTCAAGTAACTCGTTCCGGAAGCTGAGATTTCTTCCTGCCCAGAAGAACTAAGGAAAAAGTGCGGCGTGTCTGGGTTGGGCCATGGGAATTCAAGCGTTTTACGGATGCGGTCGTGCGTGGTGACGCCATTCATGAGGGATCCTTCATAGAACATGTTGGATGGGAAAGCGGAGAGGCATGGATGCATACGGTATTGCACTTCAAGCCGGAGAGGGCGGTGACCTAGAATGACGAGACGCTCGAAGAGGGACTGAGAGAGTCCCGCTTTGGCAGCCTTTTTGTTCATAATCACTGGACCAAGTTGCTGGTGGTCACCAATCAGAATAGCTTGCTTGCATCCCATAACGAGAGGGATAAGACATTCGGGCTCCGCAGATTGTGTCGATTCATCAATCAACACAGTTTTGAAGCTGAATTTACTCAATCGCGGGTCCCCTGCTCCAGCACACGTGACGCAGATCACATTGGCATGCATCAGAATCTCGCGCTCCGCCTGCTTTTTCAAAGTCATGTACCGCTTTTCATCTCGAGGCTTCAGTTCGCCCAGCTCGTTTTTGAGTTTGATGAGTTTCGAAAATTCCGGGTTCGTGTCGTTGTTATTGACTTGCTCATGGAGCGTGAGAAATCCGACGGGAGAATCAAGTTCTTCACGAGATTTAGCAGTCATACGAACCACTTTGAGGCCCGTCTTGTGGATTTTTTCCGTCAATTGGTCGACAGCCACGTTTGACGGTGCACACACGAGGATCTGGCCCTTGTTCATTTTTGCAAGGTGATAGACGATAGTGGCACTAGTGACAGTTTTTCCCGTGCCTGGTGGTCCCTGAATCAGACTCAATGGACGCTGGATCGCCTGTTTGATGGCCGTAACTTGGGAATGGTTTAAGTCAGGGAGATTTGGCGCCGTAAATTTCTTTGGCAAGTTGGCATTCAAAGTAACCGGATCCACGTTATGTCCGAGAAGGCGGTGGTAAAGGTATCCAGAAACCGAGGTCTCATCGACAGCAAATCGCTTCATGGCATTTTGCATACGGTCAAATGAGGTGGATTTCCACACAAAATCGACTTGGAAATTGTGCGTGCATTCAGTCGGAGCATGGCTTGACTTTCGAATTTCAAGCGCAACTTCATCGGAAACAGCTGCGAACAAAATGAGAACCATCAGAACTCATCAACGGTTGAAGGGAGAAAATCACTCAACAGTTCGGGATTTTGATGACATTTCCTTTGCTTTCCCATTCTCTACTCAATTCTCCACGGTAGCGTATTAACAGCTCATCTCCAACAGCAAGTTTCACTTCACCTTGCTCCAACTTGAGCAGAGTGAAGTATGCAACAAGTTTTTGGTTCAAACCAATATCCCATCGAACCACCACTTCATTCTGGGTTTGCGATTCTTTCACTTTCCGGTCGTGTTCTGCTTCAAGCGCAACCAAAGGTCCAAAAATGTTTTGGTACTGATACGCATCTTCATACCTGTAACACAAATTTTGTAAGATATAAGACTGTTCAAAAACTGGTAAAATTACGTACACTGCCATGACAGGTTGAGCCTCAATTTCGTCCGCAGCATCCTTTTTCCCCAGATCATCTACAGTTGCCTTGGCATCACCAGACGCCCAAACGCTTTCCAGCGCAGCGATTTGAGAAGGACTGATGTGTCGGCTTCGCATCACCTCAGTTTCTGTGGGCTGCTTGACCAACCAAGGAAGAAAGGCTTTATCTTGAATGAGTGGAACCCATTGGGCAAGATCCCAGTTCGCATCTTTGGAGCTCGGAGTTGACGCGCAAGGTTGCCTTTGCAAAATTGGATATGGTGAGCATTAGAGGAAGAAAAACAATAAAGAAAACGATTGAAGAAACGCAAACCTGCACAGTAAAACAACAACGGTGTCACTTTTTGCAGGGATGAATCCAAGCAAAAACGCATTTCGCGAGCCACACATGTAGCATTCGAGAATCGTATCTCCAAGGGGTCCGTCTGGATGAAGGACAACTTCCTTGTGTTTGGATTTCACAAGATGTGTAACGATATGGGATCCTCCACTTCCTGAGCCACCATGTATGCTATGTCCGACACCATGACCATTACAGAACCATTTCGAGCAGTGGAGGCATTTGACGACAGTTGAAGGAGAGTGGACACCGCAATATCTATGTTTTACAATAGGTGAGTGCACGTGTGCGCAGATTTAGCTCGAAAACTCAACTTGCACGCATGCTCGGGCGCTTCCATAATCTCAGCCTCGGAATTTCTTTGGCGGATGGGGTTGATGATTCTATGCAGGTGATTCGCGGTTGCCGGTGATGCAGCCGCATGTTCGGCAATTTCGTGGGCTTCGTCATTATGCAAGCGGGGAATATGCTTTATGTCCAACTTGCTCCAGTGATTTCCAAAAGATTCATCCAGGAATTTCACTGCTGATTCGTGAATTTCGCGCAGAACTTCTTTGGGTGCCGATTTTCCACGAATCTGGAGAACAAGGGAACAGCCTTAGTGATGCAACACATGCAATGAAAAGTACGCATTTCTTCACCTGGTTGACGACAAGCTCACTGTCCGTCCGCATGTACACGCGATCGTACCCTTCCAAGTGGGCAATGCGTAGTCCATACAACAACGCATGGTAGTAGGCCTCGTATAAGCTTCCCGACGGAGATTGCGAGATGTACTTTCCATCTTCGAGCACAAGGCTCTTTCCTTCCATAATGCGAATGCCAATCCCCCCTGCATTTGAGTCTGACGCTTCTGTGGTTGAGCAAGCAGCCGCAAAAAACAGATGACACTTGAGTAGACCATCCTCATCTGAACAAAGAGCGCAGGTTAGGTAACACGCATGAGCAATCTCCGCTCTGTACTTTGCTCAGTCTCACCATCGACATCTTCATCCGAGTCATCGTTCTCATTGTCGTTTTCAAGGTCTTTCTCTGGGTCACTGTCGGCATCTTCACCCTCGTCAGTACGGGACCTTCGCCCCACCCTCGTTTTCAAAGCAACCGAGTCCTGAGTGAGCGAAGACGCCTGAGTGAATCCGTCATGCTCGTCATCTTCGCCACTCTCATCGTCATCCTGGTCCTCCTCATGCTCACTCTCGTCGTCTTCTTCGTCATCTTCATATTCATCGGCCCAGTCGCCTAATCCTTGCGAGTGCGGTTGCGACGGCCCCGTCAAGTCGAAGGCGCGTGGGCCTGCATCAGGCTGTGTGGTCTGTGTCGGCGCAGTGAACTGAAACGGGTCGTACTCGTCGTCGTCCACATGCACAAACTTGGACATGGTTTCGGATGTTTGCAGTTCGTTTGTGTGGTTTGGGTGCTTTTAAATATGAGAAGCTGAAATAAAATCAAGAATGCAAGTCCTGCATGCGCACCGCATTCTCTCTCTGGGGATACGCGCACAGCGCCTGAGCCAGACTGGATGCCGGCAATGGATACCCACAATCCGATTGTCGACTTCCCATCGCGCATTGACGCACATACAGCCAACTTCAACCCATGCAACGTCCACTGGCGCCGTCCCGAAACTCGAACCACAGCAGCTTGAACCGATGCCTGCTTACATGAGCCACCCGCTTCTTTCGTCTGTTTCTCCGTACATGCGTCTTGCCCGCATCGACCGCCCAGCTGGCACATATCTGTTGTTTCTGCCTGGCGCATGGTCTATCGCAATGGCATCCCACTACAAGCTCACTACCATTCATGCTGCAGGCATATCGAATTCTGTCGATGCCATCACTGTCATTTCAGCAGTCGATCCACTTTCAATCACACTTTCCATGGCGTACATGATCTCACTCTTTGCAACTGGTGCATTTGTTATGCGAGGTGCTGGATGCACAATCAACGATATGTGGGACAGGGACCTCGATGCTCGCGTTGATCGGACCCGATCCAGACCTCTCGCTGCTGGCGAGGTGTCGTACCTGCAGGCCTGGTCTTTCCTTGGCCTGCAGCTGAGTCTCGGCCTCGCTGTTTTAGTTCAGCTGAATACTTTCAGTATTGCGCTTGGGGCGGCATCACTGTTTCTGGTGGTGGTCTATCCTCTTATGAAGAGATTTACCTACTGGCCTCAGGCTGTGCTGGGTTTGGCGTTCAATTGGGGAGCATTGCTTGGATGGGCTGCTATCATGGGTTCTATTAACTTGGCCGTTACTGTGCCGCTGTACTTGGCAGGATGGTGTTGGACGATGGTGTATGACACCATCTACGCGTTGCAGGTCTGTTTGACTTGAATTCGCAACCCGTTGGAAAAAAAAACTCACTCTTACGCACAGGACAAAAACGATGATGTAGCTGCTGGAATTAAATCTACAGCATTGCTGTTTGGCGACAATTTGAAGCCAATTCTCACTGGGTTTAGTGTTGCATCCACGGCACTGCTTGCAACAGCAGGATTTATGAACGATCAAGGGTTGTTATTCTACCTGGTAAGTGTGGGTGGGGCTGTGTGGCATTATGCATGGATGGTGGGGGGCCTGCAAGCCGAGAATCGCGTTGATGCGGCGCGTCGGTTTAGAGGGGCCAAATGGTTTGGATGGGTTGTCTTGGGGGGTTTGCTGCTTGACTTTGCGTGGACAGCTCTGATTCAGTAATAGAAGTTGTTGTGGCCACCAAGCTTGACTTAAAATGGGCTGACGTATATAAAAAGGAAGAAATATTTTTGAACTCAGCACCATTTCCGATCGTAGCAACGCATCCCAGTCGGATAACCGGACATTTGCATCAGCAGCACCACCATTTCAACCAGTCATATCAGCAGCGCAACGATGGATATGGATGTCGATACCAGCGGCATTACCTTCACAGACGAGTCCGTCTCGCAAAAGCACCTCAACCGAAACAGCGATGCTTTAATCCGCAGCATCATGGATACGGACACTCACGGAAAGAGGGATTCGAGAAGGCGATCAGACTTCTCATTCACTCGTTTTGAACTGTTTCCGGGTCTCAACAACCTCAACCACGACGAGGTGGTGCCCGCAGTGCCCAAAATACCACAGCAATACATGCATGCAGACACATCGAACAGATCGAGCGTGTCCGGACTATCGAGTGGTGTTCACCATGTGAATCAACCTAATCAATCCCACATTATGAATGCTGACAACAACGACTTTCATGCTGCTGCTGCTGCGCTTGTTGCAACTCTCACCCCTGAGCAGCGTTTAACCCTTGCTGCCGCTGCAATTGCACTCCCTCAACAGTCCGCACAGCCACCCTCACTCACTCTAAGCGGAACCCTCAACGACCCCTCCCATCATCCGAGCCCAAACTCGCTCTCTCATAGCAACAATGCCAGCATGCCGCCCATTCCACTGATCACAACATTTAATAACGCCGTGCGCAACGAACATTACTACGCAACTCCACTCTCAAGTGCAACTACAAACAGCAGCGACGATCTAGAACAAGCAGAATTCAGCTACAACGACAGCGAATACGACGCTGAAGACGATCTTCTGTCGAACCACCGCATGAGCGGTATATCCCTCAGAGACGATTCTCAGTATCATCAGCAACACCCATTTCACCCGTCCCAAAGACCGCAGCCTCCCCCGACTCTCCCGTTCTTGGTCGAAGACGCCATGATCGATGACTTATTTGTCAGCGCTCACAAGGCTGTAAACGCGGTCAGCGTCAAGGCTGAAGAGTCAACAGACAGTTTTATCACGCGTGCCCCGAGCTTCACTGGAGGAGAGAGTTTTACGAGCAGTGTGTATGCTGCTGCAACGGCGTTGGCGGATGTGCATGGTGAGGCCGTGGCAGGCGGAGTTAAGAGAAAGTCTTCTTTTTTAAGAGTTGGCAATGGTCAAGGAGGAAATGCGTTTCGTAGCGGGGGTAATGTGATTTTTGGGGGTTGGTTTAGTGGCGGTGGTGGTAGTGGTAGTGGGGTTCTGAATGGTTCTTTTGGAGTTGGAAATGCAGGACCATCCATGCCGCATTTATCAGCAACATCTGCGAATGTAGGTGGATCGGGAGCACCTGCATTCAGCGCTCTGAATTCTATGCCTCCGCCGCAGCAATCTCCTCCCGTTCCTCAAACTCCCGCAGAAGGAGATAAACTTGTTCGGAAGCTGAGCAAACGGTTTTCTGACACAATCTTTGGCCTCGGCTCTTCGACCGCTGCAAATGCTTCCATTCCTGTGACGCTTTCAAATCAAGATATTGGGAGCTCTTCGACCACAGTGGGACCAAGCACTTGCAACCCCGTTCCAGAAATGGACGAACGGAAGCCAGCAGGGGGTTCCAGGAAAGGTGGAAGGCGCATATCATTGTCATTTGGGGCTGGAAAGTAAGATCTCCCCTTCCTCTCTCACTCCCCTTACACACAGAGCGATTTGCTGACATGTTTTTTCTTGCAGGAACCTGATGTCAAAAATTCTTCCAGGCTCTCGATCCACGACTCCTCAAAGTGTACCTGCCTCTTCTGTCACACCGGCTGCGACTCATTCAGTGAGCACTCCAGATGCAAGCGACGCTTTCGCAATGGACCACAACAATTTACATACCAGCCAGTTGGAAAACAGTGGCCAAAAGTCAGAAATACCCGGATCTCTGATGATGATGCCTTTTCAATGCGAGCATTGTAGTAGACCTGTAAATATTCTTTATTTGTTGATTATCTTTCGGTTCTTGACTGACTCGCTTGCATTTCTTTGTGCAAACACTGATAGTTTTTGCGAAAACACGACTTGAAGCGGCATATTACAACTACGCATCTAGACAAGTCGAAATTCGAATGTGAAGCGTGTCTCAAATCGTTTACAAGGTATGTATGCATTCTCTTCTCGTTCACAAGTAGTACTCAATATGCAATATATTTTGATGTTGCCAACAGAGCTGACGCTTTGAATCGCCATCTAAAAGGGCGATGTAAGGCGGTGCGATGAAGCCGTGGGGAAAAAGAAATGAAAATGAAAAAAGGGTGCCTGCCCTCTTGTTTGTTTTGTTTTTGTAATTTATTTTAGTTTCACCCCCCTGGTGTGGACATTCCCCAGGTGCTTTTGTGTTGTTGGTAGTTTAGTTTGAAAGTATATGTAGCAACAGAATAGTAAGTTAACAGTTTTGCACTTGTTGAAAAAAACGCAGCTTCGGACATTTTTAATGCAAACAGCAAGTCTGCGCGCAAAAGACAGACATGCAACAAATTTACCTAACCGCCAAGTAGCGCATCATCCTCGGCAAACCTTTCCCCATCGTCACCCTCTTCCGCCGCCAATCTTTCCAAATCACTTCGCGTCACACCTCCAACAGGCACATCCTCCCGAGCTGTCTTTAAAATGTAACGCGCCAGAACCCAAACGACCCAGCCACACATCCACACCTTCCCCGGACTCACAACCACGCTGATCAAGTTGTAAGAGGTGGCATAGTAACCGAAATATACTGTTACGAGCAACCACGCAGCTAAGGCAAATAGTTGCCAGTTGCTTCGCTTCCCGGTCTTGTAGCCAGTTTCGCGTAGCTGCTGGTTCGGAGAGATGCATGCAAGAATGAGGAGGAGCGGAAAAATGAACGTCGAATGTTCCCATAATGCTTGATTTTTTTTTTCAAAGTCAGCATGGTGGTGGGTCCGCTTTTAAAAGAATCTGCTTTCTTACCAACCATCCACGTATCCAACAGAAGCAGCCATCCACGGCCCCCAGGAAACCAAAGTCCATACGGGTAAAACAGTCCAGTGCGGTCTTTGAAGGTTTTCGCAGAGGGGACAAAGTCCGCAATGAACCAAGGTCCAACGATTATGTAATTCACATACGCAAAGAAGGGGTAAAATAGGTGAGGTGTGGTTGAAAAATTTAGAAAGCGCAGTGTCCATTGAAAGGTTTGTTTTCGGACAAAGACAAGAACTGCGTGAAATCGAGAGTCGGCAGATGCGTTGGGCAATCCATCTGCGTTGATTCCTGCTGATAGAGACGCACGCAATGGATCCAAAGATCCATCTGCCAATTTCAAGTTTGAGACGAGTTTGAACGCGTGAACGAGAATCATGATTCCAACATGCATCAAGACAGCCAAAAATTTAATCTGGAGAGGCACAAAATATCCGATGCGTTAATAAATTGATTATTTGATATTTGATTTGTTCGTTGACAAGAATCGACGGAATCGAGGTTATCTTATTAAAGGACTCACCCACGTTTCAAAATTCGTTGCCATAATAAATTGGCCAATTGCCGTCGACATCCCATGCGATTTAGCGCGTAGTCCATCCACTCGAAACACGGTCCTCTTCGTCGAAATTTTACCTGCAGAATCTATGACTTCAATATGCAGCCAATGATCCTTCCCGTCATCAAAATTTTGAGGAGTCCAAGACGCGACATACATCGGTACGTGGTTTTCTGTCTCTTTTAGAGCAGTGACATTGCTCCAACCCCGAGTTTTACCGACGTAAACGAAATCCCCCAACTCACGCTTGCCGTCTATCATGCCCCTCACCGAAACTCGTCCCTCATTGAACGAGTAAACAAGCACACGTACATGTGAGCTTTCTCTGACCAGTTGCACCGGTTCATGCGCAGGAGAAGCAAACCGGGCATCACGCGGATTCGTGACCAAAATCACAGGGGCGGGCCCTCCTGAACTTTTCCAATCACCCACGGAAACAACCTCATCAGTGAAAGAAATCATGTCATGATCGACGGCGACAATCCGATACACTGCATTCTCCTTCAAATCGCCCACCTCAAGCTCCAACAGGTCTGTATCTTTGTGGAACGTGTATAATCGGACACCACCCACAAGACGATGCAAGTGCCCCGACACCCACAACGAAGCTCCGCGTGCAAGTTGATTGAAGTCACGGCCGTCATTGGTGCGAGCCGTTTTGATCATGGTTGAGAGTGGGTAGTGGGTTGCAAGAAAGACGTGTCGGTGCGATTCGCGCTGTGATTGATCAATGATGGCTGCGAGTGCATTCATATCATTCGTATCAAGGATTCCGAAAAAGTTGAATGGACGCGCGACGCCGATGACCGGACACGCATCGAGCGATGCGAATGTGTATTTGCCAAAGCTTTTCTGGTGGAGATGGTGGTATCCCTGCGATTTGGTGGCAGACATGCTGGCATAGAAGGTGGTGTTGAATGGCGGGGATGTGTCGTAGCAGTCGTGGTTTCCTGTTCAATGCAACGTCAATTTCATGTCCTGAGCAGTGCTTCGTTTGTTTCTACCTCTCATGTCGAAGTAGAATAAACCATTGTTCCTCCGCGTTATGGCAGATGCATTTAGGAGACCCTGATACGCTTCCCATTCTTGCGCGTGCTGCTGTGACCGAAATGTGACTGCGCTCTTCGAATCGACGAGATCCCCCGAGGCAAAGAGCAAGTCTGGAGCTACAGCAGGGAGTTCTATTCCAGCCTAATCAGTGGCTGAGGGTGGAATAAGTCGAGACAAGGACACACCTCGGAACAAGAAGCTTTCGAAATGAGCACGGCCGCCCTCTCCCTGAGAGGCAAAGCGCGAAACGTGTATATCAGACACCTGGCTGGGTTTGTTTCGTTGTGATTAAGACATCTTCATCAAGATGGTCTTCCTTTTTTACATGAACGTAAAGATGCCCCTGGGATCGTTGCCAAGCATGTCCGAGCTCGTGTTGCGCGGCTGGGGCACTGGCACTGGTGCAAGCAGAGAAGCGTGAGAGGATGACTGAGCCGCGCTGTACAGAAAGATCAGCGCGTACGCCCAGCAGAGTGCCGTGATTGCAGCGTGGCGCAGCGGATACACAAGCATGAGCAGTTTATGCATAAAATGGATTCACATAAATTTGTGAGGCAAATGATTTGCCGTCAACCTGATGCCCCTGTTGGGGTGGCCGGGTCTCGTTTACGACTTGCAAGCATTCTGCCTCAGCACCCTTTGAAATGCAGGGGATACAAGTTATAATGCCAAACAGAAGTGCTGTCAGCGATTGCATTCAATCGCCAACTATCGATAGTTACAAGGTGAAGCACCCGAGCATCAATGCTGCTGCTGCTACTGCTGCTTCGAAAGTTGAATAAAGTGAACAGCGTGTTGTTGAATACACCGAATGCGAAGATGAGGCTTTTACGGTATTTTATTCCGAGCACAGTCAGCAGACAAAACGATCCGGAAATGTGCCCGAGATAGTGCCCTGCGAATACACTGAATAATGCACCCAATCCTTCAGCGTGCACTGCCCACCGTCTGAATCCTTGTTTGGAATCCAGGAATATGCCAGGCACTTTCCTTCCTGCCGACAGTGCGCCTGACACGTTGTTGCATCGGCTGTGTCCAAGGCCGACAAGTCTCGTCCCTTCCTGTCCACATTCGTGTCCCACGACGTTGCGTTCCCCCACCCGTGCTCGCTTTGATACACCATGCCGTAGTTGACGGCTCCAGGCTTCTGTGCTTGCTCAAGGTTCAGCATCTCCTGCATCTTGCGTGGCTTCAAGTGGTGGAAAGTAAACGGCTTTGCGCATGCGTCTTTTGGCCAGTACAGTTCTGCGTTGGGAGGTGCGCCGTTGAAACCAATGTGGGTTGTGATTCGAACTTTCAGATCTCGAAAACTGTCAAACGAGCGTGCTTTCCGTTGAAGATACCGAAATAAAAACGAAACACATCCACCTACCACAGCCCAACTCGCACGTCTCCAGCCCAGCACGAGCTGTACCTTTGCATGCAGTCGTCGTAGTTACCAATGAGGAGTTTCATTGCGGCGTTTGAAATGACAATGCCAGAGCCTCCGTGTGCAAATGCGGGACCATCGCCATGATGCTGAACATTGTCACAGCCGATGAAGGCATTCGCTCGACCTATTTCATGCGGTTTAGGTGGACTCCGATAAAATGAAGCACTGTCGACGCACCCGCGTAAATCGGAGTGTCATGGTCCACAGTGCTGAGATGCTCCATCAGGTTGTCGAGGAAGATGTATGTGTCGTCGTCAATCATCATGTACCTGCGCGTGAGAAGCATCAGCGTAAACATCGCAACTGTCTCCAGTTCTCACCAATGCGCGTCGGGATATGTTTCGAAAAGCTTCTTGAATCCTGGAACATTCTTGTTCGCATCATTCTTCCACCCAAGACTGCCCCAGCGGAGAAAGCTGGTCAGCACCCATACACAGAATCGCACAAAAACCAAAGAAAGCAAACCTCTTGGTGTCCGGCACGACTGTATCTTTCGTATCAAGTATCGGCGGCTGAATCGCTCGTTCCAGGATTGCCGCATCAGCGTCACTCACATTCCCACCACTCGCAAGTCCGCTGCCGGCATAGCTCCCCGTCACAACGTCATGAACCTGCATTCCTCTTCCGAGAGTAAATGCTCCGTTACTGCCAATTAGAATGTGATTCTGAACGCGATGCATAAACGTCAATATTTGGATTGGGATTCGGTCAAACGCGACTTCTGGCCCCGTTTTGATTGCGATGGCCAGGTTGCTGAAGGCTGGATCGAATGCATGCGTTATATGCCGATGAGTGTCTGGCAATGTTGCACTGTCTTTGGAGTTTTGCTGATTGTTTGAGAGATCCGGGTCGGAAGTGATGGGCGGGTCAATGTCGCGTTGGATGGACAGAACAATGCTCAGGAACGCGACTGGTGTGAGAAGTGTGACCAACTTGGCCAGGGTACGTCGTAGTTTCATCTTTGCAAAATGTTTGAGGTGTGGTGGGCAGAGTTGTGTTCAAATGCTTCGAATCCCGCCCAAATAATTTATAAAAAAAAACACGCTGACATATTTCCTTTACTTCTCGGACGTTGCGCCCTTCATGTCCCAAATCGCCCTTTTCCGGAGATGCTCTTTGCTCCGTTTAGAGAAGGAACTTGCCACAACATTCAATGCAGTTGTCTTCCCCATCAAATAAAGCTTATTCCCATGAGTCTTCACAAACTCTCCTACTGGCGAAATTCCGACTGGTAAGCCTGCAGCTGTGTTCCCTTCCAAACGCTGATGGCAAAATACGTATCCAGTCATGTAAGCATCAAAGCAGGCTGAGTGATATGTTTCAAAAATATTGGCTGCTTTCGTGACAATAGGAGCAATTGGGTCAAACGTGGCTGAAGGTGGCTTTGGTGCAGGCTTGACCAAGGTCAGCGCAGGTTTTGATAACGCTGTCTCATTTGCAATGTTTTTGATCCCATTCTCTTGATCAAGATTTGATGGTGTGCCTTTGGCTTCAGACTTGCGCTTTTTGTTTCGCGTTGCGGCTGCTTCCTCTGCATCGAGAATAACGTCCAAATCATGCGACCTGACACACGCTGGACCACTGGGGCAATATCCGTGGGACTGCGGATTGAAATCAGGAAAATTGGAAACAAACAGTTTGAGCCACTTACTGCGTATTGAAAACAGTATCCTCGCTTTTCCTCCTTTTCAGCAGCATCCTTGGCTCTCTTTCCAATCGTTTTTTTCGAAACAAACGAGTCTGGCAAGCGAGTCAACTGGCGGAAACTTAAAGTCGCGCTCAGTTGCCCATCTGGGAGCAAACATTCGGATGGAATCTTGGGATCCACATCAATTGATTCGGCGACGATGAAAGAAATGGAATTCGAGCGCGTCATGAGCCTTTCACTGTTGCAAGCGAAAGTGAGTCAACTCAGGAGGGCAAAAAAACCAAAAAAAGGACTCAACTATTTTCTAAAGAGGTATGCCAAGAACGAAGAACTTTCCCGCGTCACGTAATCTGAAATGTACTTCGTGTCGACAATTCCGGCGGGAAACATGTCCGACAAATCCGCCACAAACGTGTCCAAATCAGCCGGGAGTTCAGCGTAAAACGACTGATACATGAACATCAGGTCGAGAAGACCGTTGTGTATGACGATTGGCACTTTGAGAGACAGAATATGAGTGAACAAATCGCGCATGATTCGGTTGGGGGTTCCAGGCAACGCATGCACCTCCTGTGAGTGCCGTCAGAATCAGGGGAAAGAAGCGGCAGATTATAAAAGAGGGCAGACAAACCGAATCATTCCCGGCTTTGTAAGGAATACCGAATCGAATCTGCGCGTTGAAGTCGAAACCATGGTCAACCAAAAATGCCATTGAAGAAGGTGAGACTTTGTGGCTGTCCATGGGAGCGAGAATGAACGAAAAACAATGCATCTTAAAGGAGCCATCGCCTGTCTTTGCGCAGGGGAGAATGAGAGGAGGCAGAAAGGCACAAGTCCAGATGAATTACCCTCTCGAATGCAACCAGTCCAAGGGCAACTAAAGCATGGCCCACTGCCACTTCTCGAAGGGCTGCATACCTATCTCTGAGATCTATCGCCCGTGTTTTTGAGTCTGTTCCAAGCCCTGTAAAAAGAAGAGGATAAGATGCTTGCAACGAGACAAGTAACATCTAGTCGCACCCGTAAACTCGGTATCGACGGAGACAAACTCGGCGCTGTTTAGAACATGGCGCAGACGGAGTGACAGCGTGGCCAGGTTCGAGCGAGTGATGTGTGTGGACGCAATCTCCATTTCTTTAAAATCTTGTTCCAGTTTAACGTCGGCATGGTCTTCCTCAGGACCACAACAATAACGAGGGCGACTCTGTCGAAGCTGTGCAAACATGCTGACGGGTCTCTTCAAAGAACTGTGACTGTAACGACAACAACCAAAACCTGTATCACTGCAACTGCCACGCCTGATCCCTTTGCAGACCCTCACGCCACCCCTCCCTGCTCAAATGCTCTTGATGTAACCCAGCTACCGCAAGAGATTCTTCGCATGATTGTAGCGAATCTCCCCGTAAATGTCTACTTAAATGCGCTGGGTAGCGCCGCTCCTTGCTTCGGTTCATTCATGTTCACGGATATTGGATTCGCCTGGCGCCACACAAACATGTTTGTGAATGCGGTAGACTCTCTGCTTGAATGCTTTCAAACTTCAAACTGGGCGCTTCTCCCAATACCGTACCAGGCAGCTTTCCTGGCGCTGATTTCAGAATGCCACCAACCCGCCACAACCGAGTTCGATTACCACCCCCTCACAACATGGTATCTGAAATGCGCATCTCCTTCCGTTGCCTTGACATTATCTCGGCTCTTGGCCTCGCATGGAAACTTGTACGGAGGCATCAACATCCGTCAACCGAATTTCTTGAACTGGGCCGTCACGCACGGTTACTCGCAAGTCGTTAGGCTCTTGCTGCAAGATACATCTTTTAAAATACCCGGGTCATCGCTGACGAAAGCGTGCCATTTTAACCACATTGACATTGTCCACATTCTGCTTGCTGATCCACGCACCGATCCAAACACACGAAACTGCTACGTTCTCAAATGGGCCGCCGAGAGAAACCGTGTGGATATTGTTCAGCTCCTACTTCAAAACACGCGTACCACAAATGTCGCTCATTTAAATGCAAGCTTGGCTCTCGCGGCATTTGAAGGCAACACTGAAGCATTTATGCTGCTAGCAAGTGACACGCGCACAGATATTCATTTTGACAGCGAATGTTGTCTGCAAAGAGCTGTCAGCAGCGGCCATGTCGATATTGTTCGGTTCATTCTGCTGGATCCACAGACAGACTTGAGGGTGCAATATGATTCACTACTCATGACTGCATCGCGCACTGGCCACGCCGAAATGGTCCGGCTGCTACTCAGCTGTGCATCATTCTCCAACAATCCATAAAAATAAATAGAATGTACACCAGCCGTCAGAGGTAAATGCGGCCACTTCGAAACGGCAGCCATGATTCTGGCCACTGCATTCAGCGAACAGGAAATAGGAAAAAAAACAAAACGACAACGGCAGGACTTGAACCTGCGCATCCAGAGGATAATAGATTTCTAGTCTATCGCCTTAACCACTCGGCCACGTTGTCTTGTTTTCACATAAAAAATAGGTATATATCATGCTATAAATCAGGTTGTATCTTAGCCTCCCAAGTCCAACAGCCTGTTTGTTGAATTCTAAGTTTCACGACCACTCTTGATAGACAGTTGGCCACCTTAAATAGGTCGTGTTTTGCTGGGCAGTCAATAAATTCCATGCCATAGTTGCTGCTGCAAATCAGTTTTATGATATAAAATGTAGGTTTCAGGGTTTGGCAGGTTTCAGAATGAAAGGATGATCAGATGGTCAGACAGGAAGCGAATAGTATTCTTCTAAACACAATAACAAAAAAAACAAACAGCCAAGGCAAAAAACAACATACAGCACATGACGACCATAACCCCGATTGAAGGGGGGTGTTCGTTTATTCCACCCCAAATCCGACAGTGTTTTCAATCGCCATATTCAGTTTCTTTTCCAAGACATCGCCCGACCGGTATGGCGGTAAGTCCAATCGGTTGAAGCATGTGTGACTTTTGGGAAGGGAGTCAATTTCACCAGTCTTTTCGATACAAAAGCGCCTTGGTCCGTCACTTCCTTGCAAGTCTTTGAATCCGTTCACGGGAATGCGGGAGGTTCCCGTAACAAACTGCAGAAGGTTGGCCTTCTTTTCATTGTCCATTTCCTTCACAGTCTAGTTATGGCAGAATGTATAGTCGGTGAAACTGCCAGAGCAACGTCAATAATGCAGAAACATACCTTCCAGAACATTTTGATGGTCTCATCATTCTCGGTGTATCCTCTGTAGTCCGTGTTCTTCATCCAGTCGTCCATGTCCACTTCAGCCAGCCCTCCAATCAGCAATTCCAACTCTTGTGGATTGAATACAGTAATCATGTCTTGTGGGACAATTTCATTGAATCCTTGCTGGAAGGCTTTAAATTGATCCGCAACTCGGGTGGCAATACGCCACTCAGAGTAGAGTTGGGCGTACTCAGCCTTGTTTTCATCCGTGACTTCAATGTCGCGGCCTCCTGCTTTCAAATCGATGGTCACGATTTGACCAAAGATCTCTGATTCGGCACTGAAGGTATTTTCCAGAACGCCTTCAACTGAATTCTCAAGCATCCACGTCATAGATTTAAACTGCTGGGAGTCAATTGACTCAAGGTCTGCGAACACAATCTTCTTGCCAAGAATAAGCTTGTAGAAAGAAGTGACGAAGAAGGCATCCAAAAAGCGCTGGTGGAAGATAGCCAACCCGACAATTCGACCAATGAACTTGAAGTAGTTCAAGTGCTCAGGGTTAATTCCAGAGTTGGGGTTAATTTGCAAGGTATAGTTGTCGTGAGCAGAATACTCGAACAGACTGTGTTGGTGAATGCACATGAATGACACAGGTACCATTGAATCAGAGGTAAAATGTCGGACTCACCAGTAGAAAGGATTGAACATTTCCTTGCTCATCAGGAAGAAAAATTCACGACTGAGACCACCGTAGTCCAAGCCATCTTCACCATGGAACTTGATCATGAGCTTCTTCTTGAGATCTGCCGCAGGATGCCTCATAATTTCTGCATACGCATCCTCAAAGATGTTGCTTCTTCGAATAGTAATGTGACAATTGCCCGGGTGCATACGCATGCTTGGCTGGGAACGGAAGTACACGACTTTCTTTCGGAAGTCACGTTTGTATTGTGGGACACTTGCATCGTTGGAGGGCATTCTTGGATCATCCCAGGTGGTGATCTTAGAGTTGTGATCAACAAAGTAAATACGATTGGTGTTGGTGATGCGCATCTCCCATCCAGACGGGAGGGGGCCGAAAGTTTGAAGCGTCTGGGTTTGCATTTGCAAAAGGTAGGCCTGCGCTTGTCCCGGCGTCATGTTACCAGTCGGTTGAGCGACTCGGTTGTTGCGGCGAGGGTCAATCCAAGTGGTTTGACGAGTATTGTGGTCAACGTAGTAAGTTCTACCATCACTCGTAATACGCTGTTCCCATCCAGCAGGTAGTGGACCAGTTGGCGCAGGAGCTGCTGCCGTTGCGGTTGGCGTTGGAGTGGTGGCGGCCACAGGAGTAACGGCGGCTGGTCCGGCAAAGTTGAGACCTCTGTTTTCGAATCGTGCCAACTCCGCTGCCTGGTTCTGGTTTGCCTGAGCTGCAGATACAGGAGCAGCCGTTGGGCGTTGCCAGGTTGTTTGCCTTGTGTTATGATCGACGTAGTAAGTGCGACCTAAGTGATCAGTACGTCGCTCCCAGCCAGTCGGCAATGGGCTTGTAGAGAATAATAAGCCACCTTACAGATAGAAATACCAAAGATGCTCACCCCAGCTGATCCTCAAACGACGATAATTGACGACCTGCTGCTGCTGCATTAGGGGCAACGACGGCTGGTCTCACATTTTGCTGTGCAACAGGCTGTTGTTGTTGCTGCTGCTGCGGCATGACTTGCTGCGGCTGAAGCTGCGGTTGTGGCTGCTGCTGGGAGTTGAACGACGCAACAGAAGGGTTGCGAATCATACCCGCTTGTGGGACACTCAAAGAGTTGTTCACAGGAGCTGCAGCCATACCGGCAAAGTTGGTACTGAAGTTCATCATGACTTTGCCGCAAACAGGCTCTTGACTTCCGGGGGCTTTGCCCAGATCCTTTGTGACCATCTCCTCTCCACCACGGCCCAAGTCAAAGATCTGGCCCATGGCATAGGTGGCCATACCGAGGAAGCCCTGGTTTTTGGATTTGGTCCATTGCTTCTGATCAAAGATTTGAATTGTAATTGTGGAGGCGTTCGTGAGGGTTCTGGAGTAATTAAAGAAATTTTGTTCAGAACGGCGGAGTTGGAACAGGAATAAAGTATACGTACAAATCGAACGATTCGTTCCAATAAGGATTGAGAGTTTTCTTGACCACTTGGGTAGTTTTCGTTTGCTCCCCATTGACTCTGAGAAAGGGGAAGACAAAAGCATGAGACCGACATGATCATTTGCTACAACAGGAAGTACTCACGTTACAACTGCGAATGGATCAGGAAGACCTGAGAATGACCCCAATTTGAGTGTCGGTAAGTGCTGAGCGAGGCACATACAAAAGAAGAAAGACTTACGAAACACTTCGCGCTTGACCAGTCCATCAGCAGCAACAACTGGACATCAGCAAGAAGAGAGAAGAGTTAGGATACAACTATCATTCGAAATGGCTTGAAGAGGGATATCAATCGGCCAGAGGAGTCCGAGAGCCATTCTGGATACCCTCCCAATGAATTCCATCCATAGGCCCACAGCCACTCCAAGCCAGTCCAGGCCGCATGTGAGGTGACCAGAGAGGGGGAAAGTGCGTTGGGGACACTGCTGGTTCGGTATGGAGGCTCACCCGTGATTCTGACGGTTCTCGACCTGGCGAGCAGCGGCGGGTTAGCGAGGGCCATTCAGCCGCAGATGCATGTGTCCACTTACTCGGATGTGCTCATTTCGTTGCTGGCTTGAATATGTCTCCACTCGTTTGGCAGTGTCGGGGTATCCAATGGCCGCTGGATTTTCAGATCAGGTTTCAAATGCGATTTTACTCAACAGAGAACCAACCTGTTCAGCATTTATTATAATTTCTGTTGCGTTTATTTTTGAACTATTTATCTCCGTTTCGTTCGCTCATATGGTCAAATATTTGGACTTGGGGCCCCGGATGGGCCAGACGATGAGAGTAGCGAGGAAGAGACCCATTGCCAGTGCCATGGAAATCGTCAGCATCTGGAACGTGAAGTTGACCCCGTCAACAATGCTCGACGACGAGCTTGACGACTGGAAGAACTTGAGCGTGGATGTGACAGAGAGACTTCCAGGCACCTGGATCAACAGACCTGCAAGGATAGGCGCAATTGCCACGTCGTTCGTCACGCGTGCATACACGTTCGCCGTCACTCCGATTGAGAAACTCGACAGTGCAGTTACGGCCGTTGGCTGAGCTTGAAGACCTGGAACCATGTTCAGAAGCGTATTGGTGGCGAACCCCATTGCCGAAGCGAGAACCATAATTGGCCACTGGAACTTGGATCCTTGGAACGCCAGATTGATGGACATGGACATGGGTATGAAAAACAAGAAGCCCCAGTATTGGCTTGTTTGTGGGCACACTTCGGGGTGGGGTGCGGGGTTTGTGTCCCACAACACGAGAGATCCTCCAATGGTAAGCCCGAACCCAATCACCATTGCCACAAACAATGCGCCGAATAACCGCACTGTTCCAGAAACCATATTTCGCGTTGACAGTTCTATGATTGCAATTGTCAGAGTTAAACCTGGTCAACAAGTAGAACTAATGATTTAGTCGCGGATAAACCAAGAATACGATTGAGATTGCAAACCTGGAAGGAAGATGGCGATGCTTGCGAGCGTGATTTTCAAGTAATTGAAGCAGTATCCCGGCAGGAAGCTTTGAATGCTTCGTGACAGAAAAGTAGACACAAACGTGGACAGAAACTCGAGCAAGAAGCCAATGTTTTCGAACCGTCCCAGAAACTCAGTTATGAGCCCCACAACCAGACCCAAGAATCCCGATATGATCGATTCAAGCCAGGAAAGCTGAAACAGAAGCAACGAGACACAAAACGACGCCATGGGGAAGGTCAAGAGAATGACCCAGTTAGGATGATTACTTGCAGCGCGAACCCCTTCCAGTAGGTCGACGGCGCTGTGGACGTCAATCAGTCCCTCGATCAGGGCAAGACAGAGAGCGTTTACTTGAGCCAGTTTTCCCATGTTGATTCTAAGGGCATCGAATGAGTTCAAGTTGTTGAATCATGCGCAGAATGCAAGTTCTTACCCCCACGGCGCTTTCAAAAAATGGGTTGTCGAGTTGTAGTTTTCAGTTCCGCCGAATGAGACGAGCAACAGCCCCGGAAAAAGAATAAAGTCCGCGTCAATGTCCAACGCTTTCGCGACATGGGCAAGATGAAACTCGAGGCGGTGCGACGGTGCGCCGTACATGGAAAACGTCCGGCTGAGCTTGAGTAGAAAATTCCGTCTGACATTCTGGAAACATGTTTAACATTGTTCATGGATCATATAGTTTTCCTCACCTCATCTGCTTCCACTTCCACTTCTTCGTCATCAGGGCCATCCACGGAATCTCCGTTATTTCTCCTTGATTCTTTTCTCGTGCTTTTCTTGCGCTCTGAAATAGACTGAGATCCGGCAGCGACAGTATCAATGCCATTAACTTCAGCTAAGACAGTGTCCCCGGCAGATTCACGCAAAGAACGAGGCTTCGACACAGGTTCATCACCAACAACAGTTGGCGTGGACAAAGCCAAAACAGCGGCCCACGGACTGATTCCAGCATTCTTAATCATCTTTGGAACATCTTGAGGCTTCTCGATTCCTAGCGTCTCTGCCGTATCCTCTAGATGTTGCAATGCACTTCCAGACGGCCGATGAGACTGAGGGGGTATATTTGAGGCCACATATCCTGGCATCCATTCCCGAGGGTCGCTCATGTAAGTTCCTCGAGATTTGTAAATGTGAGTGACAGAGGAGTCGGACCAGGACCGTTTCAAGTCGATAGATTCGACCGAGATGGACTTGCTGGAAGTTCGCATGTGCTGAGGAAGCGCTGGCTCTGGTACAATGGAGACTGACTTCGATGATTCGGTATAGGAGATGGTTGAAAGCTCCTTGAGTGGGATGTCATCGAAGATTTCAGGCATTGCGTTGGAAAGGGAGAGAAGCTGCATCTCGATTTCCGACGGTTGCAGCGTGGCACGGGCCGTGCCTGCGCTCGGCGTATGAGGGGACGGCGCAGATTCTGTGTCGGGGTCTCGGTCCCAGGGGGCGGCGGCAGCAGCAGGAGTGGGGTTGGTGGGGACTGTCATTGCGGCAAATTTTGACGTGAAATCTTCCAAGCTTTTTGCGAAATAGCGTGCGCCGAAAGCCCTGATTTTTTGGCACGTCAGTTTGAGACGCCATTTTCATACAGTTCTGGGTGACAATACTGACAAGATCACTTCTCAGATTATAGGTATCTTTTATCTAAAATAAGTACGTTCCTGATGACACCCACGCCACCCCCACGTCCCGTGTTCATCATATCAATAATGCCCTCATAAAAAGGCTTAAATAGTCAGATTCTCATACTTTGGCCCTCGTATCGGCCATACAAGCATGGTAGCAACGAACAAACCCATCGCCAGACTCATGGCAATGTTGAGCATCTGAAACACAAAATTGCTCCCATCAACAATCCCAGACGCAGACCCCACACCCGCCGTCGAGTTCACGCCACTGCTGCTGCTCACAAAGAATCCCAGCATCGATTTTACACTGATTGAGCCAGGAACTTGCACCCACAACGAGACAAGAATTGGCGCAACTGCCACTTCATTGGTCACACGCGCATAAATGTTGCTCGTCAACCCAATCACGGTACTTGCAATTGCATTCACGGCAGTAGGTTGCGCTTGCAGGATGGGAACCATATTCAGAAGCAGCGAAGTGACAAACCCAAGTGCAGAGGCAAGAGTCATGATAGGCCATTGATGCTTGCTTCCGTTGAAATAAATATTAATCGCCATAGCCATGGGCAGGAAGAACACAATGTTCCAGAGCGATGAAACCGGTGCGCACGTGTCTCGAACGAGACTTGTGTCCCATAGGACAAGGGACCCTCCAATTGTCATACCGAATCCTATCAGCATTGCAACAAAGAGCGCCGCAAACATTCGCACGGTGCCGGAAACCACGTTTCGTGTTGACAGCTCGATAATGCTGATTGTGAGACTCATTCCAGGCAGAAACGGTACGATCGCAGCAAGCGTGACTTTGACGTAATCGAAACAGAGCCCGTTTTTGTAAAATACACCTTGAAGTGCTCGGGCAACAAACGTGGCAATGATGCTGGAAAAGAATTCCATCATATAACTCATAGCGGAAAACTTCCCACCCATTGCATCCATGCCGCCCGCCATGAAACCGAGCCCCGTAGCAACGAGAGCTTCATACCAGCCGGTATTGAAAACTAGCAGCGCAAACGTGAAAGCTTGAACAGGGTAACTAAGCCAAATCATCCACCATGGAAAGTCTGCAGCAGCGCGGACCCCTTCCAATAGATCCGATGCATTTTGGATATCGATCAGACCCTCGGTGAGGGTCAAGCACAACGCATTCACTTGTGCCAGTTTAGCCATGTTATTTCTGCAATTGGGATGTACTTGAGCAAGTTATCCTGGAAGAAATGCGCAGTGAAAGAGTTCTTACCCTCCGTGCGTCTTGACGAGATGTGTGCTCGATCGAAAGTTCTCTCCTCCAAATGAGATGAGAATAAGATTTGGGAGCAAGAAGAAGTCGGCTTCCACATCAAGTACTTTGGAAACCTTGTTCAAGTGAAACTCCAGCCGATGTGACGGCGCGCCGTATTGGAAGAAAGTGCGCGCTAGTTTGATGATGAAATTTCGTTTGACACTCTAAGCAAAAAGAAAAGAAATGTACGAGTAAGCAACACCGCTTGCAGTACAGTCCCTTGCAGTGTAGTTTGGGTTGTTTACTAGAGAGTAAAAGAGGCGTAAAGTACCTGTTCATCATCCACCGCGAACTCGGTTTCGAACGAAGGCAGCTTGATGTCTTGAGGGGCCTTCCCGCGCCGCCGCTCCATCAACGAAAACTGTCGAATCGATCCAGCTGGTTCCGAAACCGCCTTGAAACGATGTATCGTTTCTGCGTCCGTTTCTCCCACATGCGTGTCTGCGCCTGGCACGGCACCTGCTTTCAGTCCACCTCCAACAGCTTTCACAGCAGCCCAAGGTGATATTCCTTTGTCGTACATGAATTTGGGCACCGTTTCGGGTTTCTCAATCCCAAGAGCACCTGCGGTTCCCTCCAGATTTTCGTTGCCCAACCGGAACAAGGATACAGTTCCTGATGATGCTACTCTCGGCAAATCGCTGGATGATGACGTGTACTTGACCTTCCCAGGAAAGATTGGAACCTCCTGCGGCTGATTGGTTGGAGTCATGATCCAGTCCCGAGGATCATTATCGTACTGCTTGTACTTGTAGCCTTTCTTCTTCCTTCCTGGCGATGCTGGGTTCGACTCAAGCGCTTGGATTGGTTGCTGAAGTTTCCCGATTCCTGAAGGTAACATTGGGCTTGGCATGGCACCCTCGATCACCTTTGCAAGATGCACAGTCTTTGGAGGAGCTGCATTCGTTTCGGAAGCATCGGATTCGGAAGCGTACTCATCTTCGAAACGGAGCAAAGCGCGGAGTCGTGGTGTCGTTGGCTGGACCTGTTCTGTTTCAGATGCGGCAAGGGTCAGCCCGAGACCGGTGAGAGGGTCGGCGGGAGTGCGGGCAGTCTCTTGCATGGCTCCGATTGCGCCCGGCTCAGACTCGTGAGATGGAGACTGCATCGCTTGCACAGACGATGTTTCGGAGGAAGACGGAATCGAAATTTCTCAAGATTTGTTTATTCTGATACCGCAACTAAATGTCGTCATTCAACAGATTGCCGCCGAGAGTCACGGTCTCTCCAGGCTTGAACGCAGGCATTCCGAGGTATGGACATGAACCGCATCTGAACGCATCTCCCAGGTAGCACTGTCAGAAATAGGAGACAAATGAGTAAGAGTTGACAATAAGAAGATCTCGAATTAAGCATTTCTCACATTTCCACATGAGGAAGTTGGTGCCTTCTTTGGTGGCTTCACGACCACAACTTCGGCTTCAATTCGAGCAACAATGGCAGCATCTTCCGCTTCAATTTCGTCTGCAAGACCACAGCTGCAGTTCTTGCATGCCTTCTTCTTTTTACCTTCCGCAACTGCATCTCCACAGGCCGGTACTGTTGAAATGGTCAACGTGAGATCTCAGGTTAGACATCGAACACACTTGACCATAAAATAAGAGACCCCTGCACTTACCAATGACTGGAACCTTCTTGTCTTCTTCGTCCAGCAGCATTTCGTCGTCTTCTAATTCTACATCGTCATCGTCGTCGTTGGCACTGATTAGCCACACCTTCTTCTTTTCAGGAACAGGCTCCACTTTCGCAGCCGACACCGGCGCCACAGTGGCTGCAGTGGCCGATGTAGCGGCCTTTCTTTTGCCGAAGGACAATTTCGAGACCGCACCCACAGAGTACGCAGGTCTCTTCGCCACCACCTCCACAATCTGGACTCTGCCACTCCATCCAGCAATCAACATGTCCACAGCTGCCGATGCCTTGGATTCATCTTGGTTTACACCAATCGCCCAGCATTGCGCGGAACACCATTCTCTCAGTTCCGTGTCTGAAACGGGGGTGACAGATACAATGGAGGCGTCCACAAAGCCGGCCAGTTTGACATCCGTCAACAGCTGAGCAGCGGTTCTATTATTTTCGCAGGTTAGACGAAGCGATTTGCATTTAGTCGTTGTGAACTTTGTTGAGTACCTCGTGGGGACTCTTGATCGAAAGTGGGATGGCAGCGACGCAGCAATCGATTCAAGAACGGACGCCGCCGTGAACGAATCCGCGAGAACTGGCTCCTTCAGTCGAAGCGTGGAGCCGAGCGATAGGGCCGCGAGCAAAGCACAGAGCGTCGAGTGCGAGTGGGCAAAGGCAGACGGGGATGTGAATCCTGACAGTGCCAATGTATGGGCCAGAGGCTGGAGGGAGACTGAGATGAAATAGAAACATACGCTGTTAGCATCAACCTTTGCAGCAGATATGTTTGAAAGAGCTCACTTTTGTCCAGCCGGTCGATTTGCTCAAACGAGACTTTCCCCGCCCGTCCTACGGCCCCGCTCACTTCCGTGTGAAGCTGCTGCATGGATTGAGCTGTCGCTGCGGGATTGCCCAGGACAAGAACCTTGTCGCCAGCGTTTGCGATGGGTGATGTGAGCATTGGAATTATAAAACTTTTTTTTTTTTGTTGGGATTTCGAATAACGAATGCGATAAGATGCGTCTGACAAGTTGCAAACAACATGTGAGGTCGCAGCACATCCACTGCTGCCATTTATTATTCGACATAAAAAAAACAACCAAGCACCGGAACATCTTCATCCCTTCTTCTGGATCTTCTCAATGTTTTCCACCGCCATAGTCTCCGAGTCCATATGCACAACTTCCGGCGTTGCTGGCCCTTCAATTTTCTCCTCCAGCAGCAGGTTTGCGTTCTTGACCTCAACTTCCTCATCGTCAAAAGGCCCATCCGTCCGTCCAGAAGGCTCATCCATCAGATATAACCCCTTTCGCTCGATGTAGTCAATGACTTGGTCCGGTAGCAGGTATTTGATGGACATGCCGCGTTTGATAAATAGACGAATTTTCGTGGATGAAATGTCGTTGTGAATAAACTGTTTGACAACATAAACTTGTTTCTGCAGAGTTTCAAGTTTTCAAAATGCACGTGTTGAGTAAGGAAGTTGCACTTCAATAAAAGGGAGTGCAGGAAACGTACTCGATTGTCGTACAATGATTGATGCGAGAGCAGAAAGTCGTGGACGTCGGCGCCTGTTCGCTCGATAATCAGACATCCGAAACGGCCTAGAATAATGTCCAACTGCATGAAAAGCAATGGCGGAAAGGTTGCGCGCACACGTAAGAATGAATCGCAATTTTGAACACGGCAAACAGTGTTTTACATCAGACGGAAGCCAGACGGGAATCTTTTCTCCATTTCGAACTTCATACGATGCGAAAGACTGAATCAAGTCGCCCCCAGCAACCAGCATGATTCGAATTTTTCTGCGTTCCCCTGTTCATTTCCAAAAACAAAATGAGATCTTTCCTTGCCGAAACTAGTGTATGCTGCCAGCATTCCCAAAGCCAAGAAATGACCATCTCACCATTGCTGCAAAGTACGCCAGCTTGTTCGCCCGCATGTTTTCCATTCAACCAGTCCTCGAAATGCTCCAGAACAACCGCAGTTCTCTGCGTCTCCTCCTGCATTGCCTCCCACGGGTCCACCATGATCCAGCCCGACTTTTCTGCGGCAAGTTCGCACATGCGCACTCTGTGCTTGTAGTATGCAAGGCCGCCCTTTTTGTATCCCGAGGAGACTGGGGAAAAGTAGGCACCGAGAAGTTCAAACTGCTGGTGCTCTTCGATGTAATCTTTCGCCATTTCTGGATTTGGAAGTTCCCAAGAGACGAGATAAAAGCCGGAAGCGACCAACAAGAGTTGTTTTTTGGAATGGAAGCGATAAGACGAAGAGATAAGGGAAGTGTCGATCATGGCAGGAGAAACAAACACGCACCAAACATTCTCAAATGCAGGTACGTGACTGGAGAGTACGATCCACATCCGACAATTACAAGAGGTATTTTGTTCGGGTCTGAGGGTGAGGGGTTTCTGTTGTTAGAAACCGGGTGCTGTCAAACGGTCTTGTTCAGAGCTACCCGTCAAACGCAGCTTCAGCTTGTCCCGTGGGAGCTCGTAGGGATCGAGATCGATGACGGAGGATGTGGTTCGCGTGAGACTGTGCTGGTGATTCATGATGAAATTGGGGACTTCTTTTTTTGAACTTTTTGGGATTGGTGGGGATGGATCGAGGTATATTTTTGTTTTACTTTATTCGGCTGAGCCTAAAAAAACAGGTCATAAACGTTAAGCGAAACATGGACGACAACAGCGACAACGACGATGGAATGGCCGCAGTGATGGCCGCGATTAAGGGTGCGTATGCGCATGAGTAGCATGCAGGGTTTGACCGTGTCAGACTGCAGTCCAGATCAAGAAGAAGACAGCCCTCAAGCAGAAGAAGCTGAAGGACGCGTTTGAGAGAGCCTCTGGTGAGCGAGACTACATCTAGGCCTCATTCATGCGCTTTATTAACAATCCTCACAACAGCCGATATCCAGGCAGTGGCTTTGCAGGCCGTAGAAGACTACCAAGCAGCCATGTGAGGATGCCATTATTTCATTTTCCCTTCAAAAATCACAAAACTATTTCACAGAGAAACGCTCCTCGCGACGTACAACACCACTAAAGACACACTTATCAGCGAGAGACACAAGATTCTTGACGACATTAAAGCAGAGCAGCAGCAGATTTCGGTAACTTGTTTTTGAACTGGGATTTTCTTTCAAACCTGGCTCAATCCCCGTCGACAATAGAAACTGAACGACGCATTCGGTAAAGATGCTCAGCGGCTTTGTAAGCAAGGAGAGATGGATGCGGAAATGTTCAAAAGCCTGATTTCCATCTGCAACGGTACTCTCTGTTTTTCCCTCATCTTTCAAAGACTCACTTCTCCAGTATCTTCCATTCAGACGCAAGGGCCCAATTTGAAGACGGTGCCGAAAAAAATTCCATGGAAAAACCAGGAGATACTGTCGCTAAGGGAGGCCGCGGCACAAATGCTCTGAGTGGGAAAAAATCAGGAATTTCAAAAGCCACGAGTGTGGCGGTACTGCCAGCATCGATTCGCAAGTCGGCGTCAAGTTCAACTTCTGTTAAATCCACCTCAGGGAATGCCTCTTTGCAGTTGAAGGTGTTTGTTCCCTGCTTCTGCCCGAGCTTTTGTATTCTTAACAGCTTTTCGTCTTCAGAGGCTCTTTGAAGCGGAATTCCGCAGTTAAGGCCGAATATCTTCAAGATTCGATTTTCGCAATTTCAACACCCGGTATATCGCTTTATGTGCAGACCCCACATCCTCAAGGAGAAATCATCAAAGAGCAAAATAAACGAGATTATCTACATCTTCGCCATCAGGAAGACTCTTTTGTCCGTTTAAAATGATTCCATAACTGACTCACAAGCACCACCGCGTCGCATGCGTCTTTTCCGGTCCGAAGTCCTTTTGCCTTGTCCAAACAGTCCTGAAAGGCAATCCACGATCCCGACGACGATAAAGATGCATGATGTGGCATTTGTACCTTCGAAGGGGGTTGTTTTGCGGGTACTCTCGTTTCAATCACTTTGGGAAATAGAATGCCATCAGTGGAGTCTCGATCCGGAGGATCCGGGTTTGAAACGCTTGCGGTTTTTTTGTGACTTTGAGCTCCAGATTGCGTGGAAGGACGCGAAATGCAAGAGAGTGACTGCTTAATGTCGTTTGAGGGGAAGTTGGAAACGGTGGATGTTGGTCGCTTGGACGCATCGGTTGCACGTTTATAGTTATCACCCCCAGTGGACACGCTCTGTCTAACTTTGAGCGATTTTGAAGAGGAAGACGACGGTGTTGATGTCCGAGGGACTCCGTGCGTCACCCGGTTTCGGACTACTTTTCGGCCGCGATTCATGTATTGGTGAACTAACTCTGGCAAAAGTGGTGGCTTCTCATCGGCTATAATACTCGATTCCAAGTTCTGGTTCGGGCAGCTGGGAGGTGTGAAGATTCGTAGAAGAGGTGGTGGTAATGGCTGAGAGGCTAAGTTGCCCGATTTTTTGGTTCCTGCGATTGTCATTTCAGGAGGAAATGGATCGTTAGGTGATTGGATCCGCAGGAATGGGGTTGTTTTAGGCCTGAACGACGTGCATTTCCGTATCTTTGTTGTTTGTGACGAGTTTTGCAGTTTGGGTTTCCGACAGACTGTATCCAAGTCATCAGTTACTAGAGGCAGTTCTACTTGCTGTATTCCGTCGTCTGTTATTCGAGCGACTTTATTCGGCGCTGTTGGAGGGCGGGTGGAGAAACAGTTTGTGGGAGCACCAGACACATGGCTGGCCCCGAACGGGTCCCCAGCTTGGCCCATTGAATTCTCAATGGTGTCAATGAAAATGTCCGTTCTCGCGCACCCTTTCTTTGTGTATTCCTGCGGTGTATTAGCGGAATCGCCAGAGTTTGCTCGCAAATACGCCGAAGTGCAAAATCGAAAAGGCCGTCCAGAATCGACGCGTTTCGCGAGCGGCTGAATTCTATCTGGGTATGGAGTACTTTGCGATGGATAGTACCAGCCCCTTGAAGTGGGAGTCTCAGGTGGCTGAGTTGTTGAACAGTCTCTTTCCATCTCCGCAACATGAGTTTTCCCCTCTCTATACGCGCGTGAGTGATAAATGACAGTCGGAGACGCGATTGGAGAGCCAAGTGTTCTCTGGCTTGAGTCGTCTGCTTTGCTTCGAATCGGCGATTCTTCCCTCGGAAACTGCGCAGCTTGCCTATGGGGAGTGGTCAAGAGAATGGACGGAAGAGCGTGCTTGGGGAGCTTCACACTCGCGGGCGGTCGCTCGGATTTGCACTGGCTCAGGTCAAGGCGGAACATGCCATGCGAGGTTGCCGTCAGTCCGTTGGAGTCGAACAAGAAGGATCCGACTTTTGAATGGAATTCAGTGAGTAAGTCACCGCTTGCTTCGTTCCAGGGCGTGATGGCATCTGGCTTGATCAGCTCGAATTGATCCGTCGTTCGATCCTCGTAAACCGTTGTTTCCGTCTGTTTCTTATACTGCACCATGTTGGATACTTCAGGTTGTGAGAGCACTGGCTCTGCTGCCGTTGCTGCTCGTTCGCGCGTCTTTTTTGATGTTGCGTGATGCTGCTGCTTTCGAGAGAGCGACACGCGTTTTTTGGACTTGCCCGCTCGTTGTTTGCGTGTCACGATTTCTGCATCTTGCGTTGCTTGAAGTGGGTCAAGTATGAATGGCGGTCTTGACTGGAGCATTTTTTTGTGTGAAGGAGATTTTTGGACGTTGGGTCATTGTTCCAGTCACTCTTCATTGGCACGCTTCATTTGCATAAATAAGATTTGAAGACATTTGCATGAGTATCCGCCGCCAAATGTGTCTATTACTGCTTGATAGTTCGTTTAAAACTCAACTTCTGCACAGATTGTGATGCTGACATTTTAGATAATATAGCTAACAAAAATCAAAAATGACAGAGTCCTGTTGGCGGAGTGGTTAACGCGGTGCCCTGCTAAGGCATTGTCCTCTGGACGCGCAGGTTCGAATCCTGTGCAGGACGGTTTTGTTTTCTGTGTGCAGGACGCTTTTGTTTTCTGCCACTCTGATGTCACTTTCTCAACAGCTGCAAAACTGCGTTCTCCCTTGCATGTGCGTAGTTTCTCCTCCTCCCGTGTTGCCGATGAATCTGTGATGCCTTCATTTTCTTTGCTCTGACGGAATGGATGAAAACAAGCCTCGAATACCCTCGTGAGCTGGGAAGTGATGAGCCCTGCTCCATCGTCAGATGTAATATGAGCAGGTGACTGTGAGTGAGAGATAGTTTTATTTTGTTGCGGACATGAAGTTCCACGCCATTGGACCAACAAGTGCCACCATTCCAGTTATCAGACTGACTTAGAGGCAACGCTGGAGTAACCTGGAATTGGGGCCGATGAAGGAAAGAGGGGCACCTGCAATAGCTGCGTTTGAGGCGTTTGAGACGGCTGCTGTCCAAGCAATTCTGGAAACACACCAATTATGCCTTGTCAGACCAGCACTCAAGTGAAAACATTTGACTACCCCACCTTGAACTTTGTCAAACGTATCTGCTGACATTGCCCTCATAGCAGCATGCATTTGCGTCTCATATAGAAGGTAGTCCGCTCTCAAAGTGGCAAGTTGTGCATATACGTCATCCAGAAGTGTGCGCAGTTCACCATGCGGTTTGCCGTCTGAGATTGCAGCCAAAAGAAGGTCTTTCATTTGACCGCCTTGTTCTTCCAGCGCGTTCATCTTGGTCGTGAGGCTGTCAAGCTTCCCGTGGAACGTAAGATACTCCCGCTGGAAACGGCGCTGGTTCTCCTGATTCTGCCGGTCCGCAACAGGCTTGAACACGACAGCGGCCACCAGACTAAGGCCAAGAATGACGATGATCCCTATCACGTCCTCCTCAGTCATAGTCATGGTTCTTGTTTCTGTATTTTTAATGTTTCCACTCAATCATATTTACGAACCGCCAAGGAATATTGCAGTGTTTTTGGGGTGCGACATACGATCAAATAAAAGGTCATTTGGTATTGTTGGGCTGCTGCAATGCAAAATATCAGGGTGATGGTGCCAGTCCCAATCGAATCAACTGGGTGCGCGTGGGAACGTGGTGGGCGAGGAGTGATGTCCAGTCTTGATTGGGGGAACTTTTATAGTAGGATGGGGGCAAGTGTTACCCTGCCAAGATCACGTTAATGGCCAGCAGCAGCTTTTATTGACGGGTCAAATGTTGGCGAAAAACACGCAACGCCTTGGGCCACAGAACAACAAGAGCCGAATAGACTCCATGAATGCTTCGACGGCGTACAAAGCCTCTGCGGGTGGAAGGTACGGGCAAGAGATGGTTGCGCATTCAGATTGAGAGCCTCCTGTTCCGATGCAGGTTTGCCAGTCGTCCTGCAATTGTGGCTTCGGCATTGCTGTAAAAGCAATGGTGAGGGAAAAGAACAGCAAATTTTTCTTGGCACGTTAGTTGGCAGTTGAGAATCCAAAGAAACAAGAGGTGTTACCAAGTTCATACAGAAAATGGTATCAATCACCGTTGTTAACCTTTTCACAAAAAAAAGGAGACTGCTGGTTAGCAGGCATCGAAGGAAACCAGAGAGGTGCTTGTTACCATGGATTGAGCACTGGCCTAAGGGCAAGTCAGTGCTGACGGCACAGTGCTCTCAGTGCTCTCCAGGCTGACTGAAATCGTTCAAATAAAGGGAAATTCCAACAAGTTTGCAAGCCTGGAGTGGACCGACTCACCTTTTTACCCAAGCAAGTTCTGCATCTTCACTCTTTGCAGCTGGTGATTCAAAGATGCGGTCGCACTGAGGAAGCGCGTCCAGCGTACCGGTTGTCCGCGCAAACAGTTTCACTGATGTCGCGTGTCTGAATATTCAATCTGTACCTAGATCAGACAAGCGCTGACAGAAAGCAAATCCGCTCCTACAGAGCAACCAGGATACAATGAGTAGCACGAGAATTCAAGGAAAGAATGAACGCATGGGAAAAATGCCTTGGTGGAGTTGAGCTTGATCAGCGTATCAATCCCTTGCAGTTTCAAGCCCGCTTCGATTGCGTCATTGGACTAATTCCTTGAAAGATGGACCGGGTAGTCAATGATGCTGGACAGTACGCGTCCGAGGGATACGTTGCGCAGGTGCCTGTCATTGTCTCTTTTGAGAAGGAGGATTTACAGATTGCTGCTTTGTCAAAGCATAATGCCACACCATCAGTCGCATAATATGGGGTTTTTACCAGTACAAGTCGTTTCATTGGGCACAGAATATCCCCACTTTATTACATCATACTTAGTGAAAACGCGCCTTTTTGAAAATCCCACTCCCAGAGCCGCCGCCACCACTTCCTCCCCCACCCGCTTTTTTCTTTTTACGAGCCTCCACCTCATCATACTCGTCACTGGTGCTACCGCTATCGGCTCTTGCCGGGGCTGCACCTCCTCCAGAAGGGCCTCCAGCAAGCACTTCTCCAGCCAGCAGCATCCGTTTCCGTTCGCGCAATGAAATAGTTTCATGTTCAAGCCGCTCAACAGTTTTTCGGATGTCTAGCAAAACCATGACATTGGACCGAACTTCATCGGCCACATCACACACGGTTGTGTTGGGCAAAAGCGGCGGATTCACTTGTTTTTGATGTTTAATGAGAAAAATAATGAGAAACGTACATAAAGGTTTGGCAAAAAGAGATGTTTTTTGAGTCTTACGCAAATTGTATTCTTCGAGCAGTTCTTTGAATTTGGACGCAAGATTTGATGCACGCGGAGTTAGTAGCCTTTGACCACGGATAAACACTCCTTGAGGGGTGTCCCTTTTCGCAAGTGCGACGCCTGTTTTTTTGAGAAATGTTTGAATAAATCACATCTTGGCCGCGATTATTTTTAGACGGCACAAACTTTCAAGCGCGCTGGCAACAGCTGCCGATTTTCGTTTGGTGTGTTCGCCGGAGGCAGCATCTGCAGCGCGCTTCTTTTTCTGTTGAAGTAAAGTGATATCAGACAAGTAAACAACATCAAAAATGAGTCCTGGTAAAAGAAAGAGATACCCTAGATTCCGTTGATCCTGAACTAGATGATCCAGGAATGGGTGGCAACTGCATTGGCACAGGCAACTCATGATTCGCCATTATTTGGACCAAATGATCACGTTCGGCCTGCCAATCTGCGCCGTACAATTCGCGCCTTTTCAGTTCGTAAAACAGCATTTCTTCTTCCTGAACGGCTTCGACGCTGCGCGCGTGGAGCGCCTCAAGATTCTTTTTCCGTTGAGTTTCGCGGTCTTTGTTGAAAGTGAATATTGATGCGTCGAAGGGAGCGCCTGTCGCTGCGGTACGCAATGGAATGATTTTCGACGCAATATGGCAGTAGCGTTCTTTCAGATCCTTGTGAACAGTGGGTAATTTGATTTTATTTTCTGATGTTGAAGGATGAGAAAAGGTACCTCGACTGATCTGGAAGTGGTGCCATCTGCGCTCTCGAACCGATCGTGAACCACAATAAAGTTGTGGTTAAAGTCTTGTGCGAGTTGAATCAGCAAGTCTGTGTCGGCGCGCGACCATTCCGGTGCTTTTCGAAGGAAAGAACAAGACAGGATACCAGCGTTAGCAGCAGCAGCAAAGAAGACGAGGGTGAATCATAATCAGTCACCCACATGCCAAAAGAGAATCATACTCCGAGTCGGAGTACGTCAAGCTCAAGTCCGCAGACGCAGCTTCCTGGGTAGTATGGGTAGAGCCGCATGGTGACCAGTGTCGGAGCACGAGCCCGTCGCTGCGCACGCGCTGGCTCATCTCCCTGCACAAGTTGTTAACTGAACAACAACACACGGCCCTGGCTTCAGAAACACGCACCACTTGCGAGCCTTCTCTGCCGCTGACTTTGCAGACCACAGTCCGGACGGTATCAGCGGAGGCAGACCACACACGTCGGCCATCTCCATCTTGTTGTTTATTTATGCTTTATTTTATTTACGCTTGTTGCTGCGTTGTCTGAGAATCTTCAAACGCGCGCAGGATAAGCGGCGGGATATCTGCTTTAGTGCCCTTTTCGTAGTCGAATGTGACGACTGTGGCCCGCCCGTCAGCCACAACAGACCCTGTTCCGTGGCTCACAAGGAGAAACTCCTGATCAAAGCGATCTTTGCCAACCGACTTCGGATCGATTCGAACACCCACCGTCAATGTGTCTGGATACTGCACCACGCGGCGGTAGCTGATGCTGGCCTTTTTGAGAATGGGACCGACTCGTTTGCCCTGGATAAAGTCGGCGTGGTCCTTGGGACTGAGCCGTGTGCCAATGACCTGGTCAAAGTATGCGATGCGGCCGGACTCGAACTGGTTGAAAGTGTGCGTTAGAATCCTGATTGGTTATCAACGGGTGTGCAAACATACATAGCGCATGTACGACACATTGTTCACGTGACCGTACGCATCCTGGTCGCCCCACTGGACAGGCAGTCTGAAGGCATTCAGCCCGGTGAGATGCGTGTCATTGCGCTTCAGCATCCTTACGTGATCAGTGACGGGTAGTTGACCAGCTGCTTGGCCACAGCTTCCGGCAAGCTGCTGCGGGTCTCTTCGACCGTGGCTAGTCCGCCACAGGGGACCCTCGATGCGGCAGTGTGCTGTCTGCGAGCGAGGACACGGAAGACGTTGTTCATTTGAAAGGTCTTTTTGTATTTGGCATTGATGATTCATCAAAGTTTTGCTTTCACGACTCGCTCAGCTTCATACTTGCGCTCGAAGGCAAGCATGGCCTCGACCACGTTGTGTGGGGCGGCTTTTGCCTTCGCGCCCGTCACATGGTCGAAGAACACCAGTGTTGCGACCCCCTCAGCAACAACAGCCTCATACTTGTGGCTCACAATACAGCAGACATGGTCGAACCTATCTGAATTGACTGGGCCCAGCTTGATGCCGATCGTGACAGTGTCTGGATACACAACGGGTCGTCGGTACTTGAGCGACACAGACTTGAGCACGATGCCAACAAGTTTGCCGTCAATGAAGTTGCGGTAGTCTTGTTCATTCAGATGCGAGCCCAAGACCCAGTCCAAGTAACCAATGCGCCCGCTTTCAAACTAAAAAGCATTTTCGATTCGGCGAATTGGAGTCAGTCTCGTTCGTTGCATGCCAAGACTGAGTCGCAGCACTAACCCAGCGGATGTACACTGCGTTGTTGACATGGCTGTACATGTCCTGATCGCCCCATTGTACGGGAACCCTGTGTGCTTTCTGTCAGGATTCAAGCAACCCAAGCATCAAAGACAGCGGCACAACTCACGTTATCACAACCGACGAGTCCTGAAGAAGCTCGGCGACCTTCTTGGGAAGGGCGGCGCGTGCCTCCTTCGCTGAAGTGAAGGCGCCTGTGGGGATTCGGGACATGAGGCTGCTGATGAACAATCAGATCTGAATAAATAAATGAGTTGTGCATGCGTGCAGTTACAGCAGATCCTCCCTCACCCGTTGAGTGAAATGAAGCGGAATTGTGGGCCTTCTTCAAATCCTTCCTCATTCTTATAGATTTACATTCTGAAAATCTGACAGAGCACCACACGCGCGCGGTGATCACACTCCATCCCCAACACCGTGCCGCCCATGTTCAGGAAGCAGTCGAAAACTCCCGATGCAAAGTCGGGATCCACATCACGAGCTGTCACGCCGCTGCCGGCCCTGCCGAATGACTCACAGGCAATTAGAAAAATATCTGATTCTTTCCTTTTTGCGAACCATTGCGAGACCGTTGAAGCTGAAACTGCGTTTATTCATCCCTTCTCTACTGTCTTTTTATTGTTTTTGTTGCGTTCTATGACTGTTAGCCCTCGGAGCAACCATTGCTGATTTCGAAAGACGAAAAGGGTCACGCGGACGAACCGCAGCCAGTCATCAAATCTGTCGGACTATCGTTGCAGCCTCCAACAGTCAAACCCCAAAACGCTGAAATTCACGAGCCGGACGGGACCCCAGCGACCCCGAATACAAAAATGCGTCCAGAGTCAGTGGAGGGTAGTCGTAATACTGCGGAAAGCGGGGATGGCGGTCGTATTCAGCTACATGGAGATTCAGATGCGCTAGATTTTCAAAGAAGTAAGGGAGAGTTCCCACTTTTGTATTCTTTTGAAAATTCATGTCTTGCTTTTGCACAGTTGCGACGCCTCAGGTAGGGTACAAACCACCTCACGAAAACTTTGACGACAACGATGAAGAAGTAGACGGTTCCTTTTCGGCGCGACAAACGCGTCTCAGGTCCATTTCGGAGGCGCATGACAGCAAGTCAACGAAACGGGGCAACACGCTCTCGGCAATCACTGAAGTCCCGTCGAGCGATGAAAGGTCACGTCCTGCCACGTCCGTTCATTTTGGGGATCTTAAGACTGGAGCAGAATTTCAAGACGAGGTTGAGGCGGATGATGGGGACGAACAGGAAGTTGTCCAGAAGTCTCCCAAACCTTCCAGCAGCAAAGCTGCGAGTCCTGCCATGCCGCTTAAAATTAAGACGGCGATGGCGCCAATTAAACCAACGCTTCCTTCAAAAACTCAAAAAAGCCCGTCGCCTCAAAAAAAAGTGGTTGTGTCAAAGAAGAAGCTGGTGCAAATCGATTCTCCGGTCAAGTCTGGCACCAAACAAGCAACCGCAGCAACTGTGCCTCCGAAGAAGCCGGAAGCAAAGGCTTTGACGTATTCTAAACCGGCAAAGCCAGCATTGAAGCCACCTCCAAAGCCAATCATCAAACCCTCGAAACCAATTCAGCCAGTCGCTTCTGAGAATTCAGAGAGCGAAGAAATTGCACCATATATCGATCCACAAGGCTCGCTCGATCCAGAGGGAAGCTTGGATGGCGAAGTGGATTCCAGTTCTCATGAGGAAAATGGAGCTGACACGAACGCTGACGACGCTGACGACGAATCGTTGAACGAAAAAACGTCTGTAGTAGAAGAAGATGCCAACCCAGTATCTCATTCATCGGCCGCTCGCGGGTCTTCAGCAAAACCAGCAAACGAACACACGGCCAATCCGAAGCCGCAGACACCCAAATCGGCGACGAAAAGGCACCCTCCGAAATCTTCTCCTGAAGACAAGCAGGTTTCTGAAAAGGTTAAGCGGCGTTTGCGCATGAAGTTGGACAATGACGGGTTTTCGGCGATGGGATTGGCGAGCCCAAGCGACGACCAAGTTGACACTCCAGACTCTCAACCTCAGCATAAATCATACAACGAACCTCCGCCGCCGGCGCATCATCCCAAAGCAACCGCCCCTGCAAAATCTAAAAAATCCGAGCGGCCATTGACCGCTAAAATGCCGCTCACGCATAACCCGGCTTCTCGACGCCTTTCGGTCAAGAAGGTTTTAAAGAATTCTGAGAATGTGCAGTTGAACAACGAGAACTGGCTGGCGCAGCCGTACCCGTCTTCCAACATGGGTTATTATGATTCTCCACAAGGCTTTGAGAGGTATGCCGTGCCTGGTCGCAGATCCAGGATGCCGTCAAACACATACTATCAGGATGATATGGATCCAGTGAGTTTTCGGAATCTACTTGAACCCATGAAATTACTTACAAGCTTGAGTGTTTACGCCACAGTATTACGGCTACTATAACCAAAATGCAGATCCCGATCCTGCATTTTACGAGGTGGATAACGCTGGCATGATTCGAGTAAACAGAGTGGCCTATGAGGATGATTTTGGAGACTATATGGCACCAAATCCACCACAAGCGTACAGGTACTCAGATCGAATTGCTGGAAAGTATAAAGCAATTGGCAAGTATTTGTTTTTTTAAAGATTTCTCCTTTCTGGTTTCTTATAATTTGTGCAGAGTCTTCAGAAGACCTCGTTCTATCGACGGCGGCCATGCAGGCTGCTGAAAGAGACGGCGTTATATCCCCACGAACGTTTGGAAATCTGACTCAGTACATGGACACTGTCGAGCCTAAAACTGAAACGCAAGAGCCGGAAGACGTTTCACCGAAAGCAAAAAAGAGTAATACGGAAACCAGCAAATCTGCAAACAAAAAAACCCCACTCAGCCCCCTTCGCGGCTCAATCATGAATGACGCCCCTGAGCCTGAACCGAAAAAGCTGCCTAAAAAGACAGCACTTAAAAAGCCGGCGCCATCGGGAAAATTCACTCGATCGATTATGGATGATGACGCACCGGACGTTCCTGCAGCCAAAAAGCGAACAGCGCTGCGGAAGCCAAGTCAGCCGGATGAGAACGACGCGCAAAATAAAGCGGATGAGCCGAAAACGATAAAAATCGTTGGAGACCGTCGAAATATCAAGTTCATGCCGGGGCGTAACTCGGAAAACGAGTTGTCTAACGTAGACGGCTTCAGTCAAGAAGATGTTTCCAGCATGCCCATACATGATGCCTACAATAGGCCTTCAATTAACCCGTACTCTCAATATGGCCCAGAAATAGGCGGATGGGCACAGCAAAGACCGCCGTCGGCATTTTACCCCCGCCCTCAATCGAGAATGAACCCAAACTACCATTTACCCTACAATAGCAACCCTGACCCATACGATCCGCAAAATTTTTGGACACACCCGATGATGTCGCCTTATCTACAAGGACCTCAAATGTACGGAATGCCACCTCACCCACTGCAGCAACAGCTTTACCATCCCAATATGCCTTTCATGAATCCGGGGGACCGGTATCCATTTGGCCTCGAACACAATGCGCAAGGGTTGCCAATTTACGGCCATAACAACCAAATGATGCTACCATCCATACCAGCCGCGCTTCGGCAACCACAGCGGCCTGGAACGAGGTCTGGTGTTCCTACTGTACCTCCAAACTTGATGCCTGCGAGACTCAAGTTGACGCAAGTGCCCGTTGTCACGTTTAGGCAGTCGTATGTGATTGAGCCTACGGGTCATCCCCCTGGAACTTATATACCACCTGGTGAAATGGACCCACATGGCGGCCTTCTAACATATATTTCAGCGGGTATGTACCCGTCTGAGGTGTTTGGGCAGGCTGTGGAAGAGGACGACGCGGGAAGTAGTGATGTTCAAGACGCCAAGGTGGAGTCGAAGTTGGAGCCAAAAGCGGATGCTGGAAGCAAAATAGAAAAGGCTGCGCCAACACGCGTACGTTCCATGATCAAAAAGGGGGTAATTGGGCGGCGGTAGATTATAGAGAAGAGATTGGTTTGATTTCACTTTTAAGTATACGTCTTTGTAAATTAAAAATGATTTGGAGGTATCTCACTGCATGAGGCGCGGATGGCAAGAGTGAGACGCGTTTCTGTTTGGACCCTGCACTGGTGATGGCCATTCTTTGTTTGGAGTTGAAACCTTTTGTGCTGCAAATCCAGTAGTAGCAAAGCAAGAATGCTGAGGCCAATGTATACGCGATGGATATTTTATTGGACGGCAATCTTGAAACAGTAAAAATTTAAGTAAAAATGGGAGGATGTGCAAGTGGCGAAACGAAGGAAGACGCGATGAAATCTGCACACAGCAAACTCATTGACAGAAGCATCAAAATGGACGAGCAGGAAATGTCCAGGGCCGCAAAAACTACAACAAAAATCCTTCTCCTAGGTCTGCGTTTTTTTCCCGTCAGGCAGCGTTTCAAACTCACACACTCACACTCGACAATTCACGGAAAAAAAAGGCTCCGGCGAAAGTGGAAAGTCCACTATCCTTAAACAGTTCAAACTCATTTACGGGCAAGGTTTCTCAGACGACGATGTCAAGTACTATCGAGCCGCCATTCTTGGAAATCTCGTTCTTTGCTCAAAAGCGCTCGTGCAGGCGATGGACAAACTAAAGATTCCCTATCAATTCAATCCTGCTGCAGTAGAAGCGCGGATAAAAGATCAAGCGGCTGTGGTAGCCTCGTTTGATTCAAATGTATTTTTGGATGACCAGATTGCCATCATTGCAATGGAGGAATACAACTCTTCGAGTCAACCGCAAATCTTGCCGGCAGCTGCGCTCATGAAGGATGCTGTAGTGTTCAGTGCAGATACATTGACGCAACATGAAGTGAACGCGATCAAAGAGTTGTGGGCAGATACTGGGGTTCAGTACTGTTACAGAAGATCCAACGAGTTTCAACTGCTGGACTGTTGCGGCTAGTAAGTGCACCCCCATCGTATCTACATCCAGTTTTATACAACCAGAAGTGGGGATGCTTAAAAAACGCGTTTTTTCGTCAATCATAACCCTTCCCAGCTTCATGGCCGAAATCAACCGTGTCACAGCACCCAACTTCATCCCCACCAAACAAGACATTCTCCAGGCTCGAATCACAACCACAGGTGTCTCAGAAAACATGTTTACAATCGGACCCGGCGTCTTTTACCGTGTCTTTGACATGGGTGGGCAGCGGAGCGAACGCCGGAAATGGGCCGTCCATTTCAGCGACTGCAACGCCATTATTTTCTTGATTGCCATCAGCGCGTTTGATCAGTTGTGCATCGAGGATAACGAAACGAATCGAAGTATACCCGCCCATTGCATTGTCGACTTGACTTAATATCTGACCTCCTCCTCCTCCTCTCCCACCTCCTCTTCCCCACTCAAAAACTAAGTGGCCGAGTCCTTGACGCTGTTTTCCAACATTTGCAACCACCCCATGTTCAAACACACGTCCATGATTGTGTTTCTCAACAAAATTGACTTGTTCAAAGCGAAGCTCAAAAAGACGCTCCTTTCAAAACACTTTCCAAACTTCAAGGGCCCCAACACCTTCGATGCCACGTCCGAATATTTCGCACACCAAATAACCGAGCTCAACAAGTACCAGGAATCTAAGATAGTCTACATATACTACACTTGGGCCACGGATACCACCCAGATTGAGACCGTATTTTGCACTGTCAACGTGATTCTGCTGCAGTTGAGTGCTCAACCACTGGCGAGAAATCGCTTTGTTGCTTGCTGAGTGACTGTTTTCTATTTCTTCAGTTCGAATTTAGCAAGTGTCGGTCTGGTTTGACGCTTCCATGCGTTTGTTTCCGTGCCTGAAGTGTAAATACGTTGGACATATTCTCACATCTTGCTTGTATATTGCGAATGAAGTGTACTGGACTTTGCGTAATGTGTTGGTTCAAAACCAATCTTTTCATATGAGTTGATGAGGAATCAGTAAGAAGGTACCGCGGGGTCACATGCATCGTATATTTGGCTGAATCTATATAAGGTGTTTGTTTTGGATGTGGCATTTATTGTCTCTGCGTTTCAATTCAAGATGATGGTTTTGCATGGAAATGGTGTCGTGAGAAGGTATTAATATCATGAGAACTGAAGAAAAGTTTATGGTTTTGTACAGAAAGTGTCATGAGAGGGCATAATGAGAACGGGTGCTTACGGTGTTCAAAAGATCCACGAACATGAGCGCGAGCACTACGATTCGAGGGGGCAGGAGATAGGGAATCCGTATCAAAACGTCAATTTACGTGGCACAGTGGTCGCAACTCGTGTACTCAATTAAAAATTAAACTAAAAACGCGACTTTTTAATGCATACGAAACATTACAACACTATAACGCGAGAGTTGAAAGTAAAACAATCTGCGAAAGAATGATTTCCTTTAGTCGACCTCCTCGACGGTTGGGCCGTTGTCTGGGTTGGCTGGGGCAGAAGCACCTCCGGCTGGGAAGCCACCTGGGGCACCACCAGAGTTTCCGTAGATCTTCATCATGATGGGGTTGGCAACTGCCTCGAGTTCCTTCTGCTTGTGCTCGTACTCGTCCTTGGCACCTTCCTGGTTGCCGTCGAGCCACTTGATGGCTTCATCAACAGCCTCCTCGAGCTTCTTCTTGTCAGCCTTGTTGAGCTTGCCTCCGACCTTGTCATCAGTCAAGGTGTTACGGAGGTTGTAGGCGTAGGACTCAAGTCCGTTCTTGGCCTGGATACGCTCAGCAGCAGCCTCGTCGTCAGCCTTGAACTTCTCAGCGTCAGCAACCATGCGCTCAATTTCTTCCTTGGTAAGACGGCCCTTGTCGTTGGTGATGGTGATCTTGTTCTGCTTTCCAGTGGACTTGTCAACGGCGGAGACGTTGAGGATACCGTTGGCATCGACATCGAAGGTGACATCGATCTGGGGGACTCCACGTGGGGCGGGTGGGATTCCGGACAGCTCGAACTTTCCGAGGAGGTTGTTGTCCTTGGTACGGGTACGCTCACCTTCGTAAACCTGGATCAACACACCTGGCTGGTTGTCAGCGTAGGTGGAGAAGGTCTCAGACTTCTTGGTTGGGACGGTGGTGTTACGCTTGATAAGGGCGGTCATTACACCTCCGGCAGTCTCAATTCCGAGGGAGAGTGGGGCAACATCGAGAAGAAGCAAGTCTTGGGTCTTCTCGGAGGTGTCGCCGGACAAGATAGCGGCCTGGACGGCAGCTCCGTAGGCAACGGCTTCGTCAGGGTTGATGGACTTGTTTGGCTCCTTTCCGTTGAAGAAGTCAGACACGAGCTTCTGGACCTTGGGGATACGGGTGGATCCACCGACGAGGACGATCTCATCAACGGTGGACTTGTCCATCTTGGCGTCACGCAGGACCTTGTCGACTGGGTCGACGGTGGCACGGAAGAGGTCCTGGCAGAGCTCTTCGAAACGGGCACGAGTGATGGAAGTGTAGAAGTCAACACCGTCGAAGAGGGAGTCGATTTCAATGGTGGTCTGGGCAGCAGACGAGAGAGTACGCTTAGCACGCTCACAAGCAGTGCGGAGACGACGCAGGGCACGTGGGTTGGAAGAGAGGTCCTTCTTGTGCTTGCGCTTGAACTCCTGGACGAAGTGGGAGACGAGACGGTTGTCGAAGTCCTCACCACCCAAGTGGGTGTCACCGGCAGTGGCCTTAACCTCGAAGATACCGTCTTCGATGGTAAGGAGGGACACATCGAAGGTACCACCACCCAAGTCGAAGATGAGAACGTTCTTCTCACCAGCAGTCTTCTTGTCAAGACCGTAGGCAATAGCAGCGGCGGTGGGCTCGTTGATGATACGAAGGACGTTGAGTCCAGAGATAACTCCGGCATCCTTGGTGGCTTGACGCTGGGAGTCGTTGAAGTAAGCTGGGACGGTGACAACGGCGTTGTTGACGGTGGTACCAAGGTAGGCCTCAGCGGTCTCCTTCATCTTGAGCAGAACCATGGAAGAGATCTCTTCTGGAGAGAAGGTCTTGGTCTCACCCTTGAATTCAACCTCGATCATTGGCTTGGTGCCCTTGTCAACAACCTTGAATGGCCAGTGCTTCATGTCGGACTGGACTTCCTGGTCAGCGAACCGACGACCGATAAGACGCTTGGCGTCAAAGACGGTGTTGATGGGGTTCCTGGACGATAGAGTTTGATCAGATGAAGGTTTCGCCGTGGTCAGCGAAGGAATACTCACATGGCAACCTGGTTCTTGGCGGCATCTCCGATGAGACGCTCAGAGTCAGTGAAACCAACGTACGATGGGGTGGTACGGTTTCCCTGGTCGTTGGCGATAATTTCGACTGTTGATGTGCCCGTTAGCTGCTTGTCCCAATGCTGCAGAAAAAAAACAAAAAAAAAGCAGGTCGGCTGAATACATACCACGGTCGTTTTGCCACACTCCAACACAGGAGTAGGTGGTTCCCAAATCAATACCAACAGCTTTAGACATACTGAGAAGAGAAGAGGGTCGTTAGAACGGCGATTCGATGGTTGAAGTCACATGGGCGGGCGCAGAGAGCGGATACTGATGGCCAGCTCCATGCAAGGAGATGTGGACACATCGAGGCATGTGATGCATGCTTGCTTTGCGCGCACAGGAGAGGGAGTGAAACTCACATTGGAACTTTTGTGAAAGAAAAAAAGAGAGTTGGCGTTTGCTTTTCGCTTTTTGTCCAAATTGTGAAATTTCCAAGGCCATTCCAGCACGTTCGACAACATTCTCCAACATTACCGTTGGTGAACGAGTGAATGCGCCGACACCACTCTCGGTATGCCAGTGGGAAACTAAAAACACGAGAAATGCCACTGTAAGGACGGAAATGCATTTGTTATGCTGTGCATACTGCTTGGGGTAGCCTTGGCTGACACAGGTACGCACTCCACCTGTTGTGTCCATCAAAGACGTTGGAGCTTGCAAACAAGCTTAAGCTATGCGACTCGTACTCAATACTTGATTAAGAATCATTTATTCCCTTTGAGTCATAAAAGACTCTCTGAGACTGTGTGCATCATCTCACAAAAACAAAATAGCATCAAATAAATCAACTTCGCTACCAACTTCAAAATAAGTTTCTTCACGCGGGAATAGCTTGATCTTGTGAGCTGTTATCGAGTCCAATTTAGACAACGGTTCCGGCAGAAGAGGCAATCTTTGGCCACAAGTCAGCGCACTCCTTGGCAACTGGTCCAGTGATGGCGGATCCCTTCATTTCACCCTTTGGGTTGACAATCACACCTGCATTGTCCTCAAAGTAGAGGAAGACTCCGTCTCGTCTTCTCCATGGCTTGCGCTGACGAACGACAATGGCAGGCATGACCTTCTTTCTGAGGTCAGGCTTTCCCTTCTTGACGGTAGCGAGCACCATGTCACCGCATGCAGCGGCTGGGAGACGGTTAAGACGCGAACCGATTCCCTTCACAGCCATGACGTACAGGTTCTTGGCACCAGAGTTGTCAGCGCAGTTCATGACGGCTCCGACTGGCAGACCGAGGGTCATGCGGAATTTAGATCCAGAGGCAGCGCTGTTGAGATCGAGAAGAATGGATGTGAGTGATTGTTTCGAGAGCGCTTCGAGTCAGAGGGATGGAGATCGCAGTTCGAAAAGTCAGAGTCCATCCTCAGCCAATACGGTCCATCAAGATGTACTGAATAGCAGTGCCGATCAAGTCTGATGAGTGGGGTTCGTGTGCCATGCCCTGGCACGCCCTGATGGGACGTCCTGAGAATAGCATGCAGCATAGGGTTGACGACCATGTCCCAACACTCGCACCATCAACGCACACATACACCAGGACGCAGTCAGTCACCCTCTTTCTGATCCTTCATATGGACACATTGGCTCCTTCGCTCTCCTAGTCCCCATTCGATCTTCGTTCAAGCCAGACAAGCAACCCGCGCAGTCCCAGTGCAGTGGCAGGAAGTAACTGCTCCCTCGAAGTATTCTTGTCAATCGCACCACTTCCCAGGGCTCTGTTCAGAAGGGGATAGAGGCAGTGGTGGGAGTGGAATACATACGCTCCCTTTGACATTTTGCTGAATGATAAAAATCAGAAATGGAAATTGGTTCGCGAATGAATGCAAAACCATTCTAACACATCATCACATGATCCTTCCCCGTCTCCCGAACGAGCTCATTCTTCAAGTACTGACACACGCTGTTCGCATGGGCAGATTCATCAGCGCAACACTCATGGTACTGCTTGGTGCAGATCGCAACCAGTTTCTTTTAACGTGGGCGGCGCTGCCGTCAAAATTGACTTGCATCGAGGAGCGCGCCAGAAGAGGTCTCTGGATCTCTCTCCATTCCTTTGCCGGGGCTGCAGATGCGCGGATTTTCAACGACTTGGTTCTCATTAAGCAACTTGCGAAAGTGGGGTTACTGCAGGAATTGTGTGTGGATATACCCAATCAACTGATGGCAACTTTGCCATGGGCGGATCTAATTGGCGCAGTTATGTCTTGTCAGAATACTCGATGTGACAGGAGCTGCCTCACGAAACATTACAATTCATACAACTCCAACGCGGCGGTTCTCTCAGCATTGCATCAGCAGCATTCCTTGGATCCACTACATTTGTCTTCCAAATATCCACCGTGTCCTGCAGCTGTTCCTGCGCTATGCGCAGCATTCGACGTCCAAGTCCCCCTCAGTGTTGTGGCACAAACAATTGACCTTCTGCTCTCCTCTGCTGTACAGGATGACGACTTACTGAATCTTTTAATTGCCAAATTTAAGCCAATTGAAGCGCTCTCCTTCTCGTGTCGCGATTTGAAAAGTCCACTCCTTGTTGATTGCCTCACGGATGCCCTGATTGATCGAGGGGTCGTATCAGCGAACTTTCCTCGTTTTTGCAATAAGTGGATGCACAGTGAAGGCAGTGAAAGGGATACATGGCGCAATCCTGCCGTCGAAAATGGAGTTGTTTCAAATATGGAGCTCTTGCAGATTCTCGCAAACTCTGGCAACGATTTTCTCTTTATGAAAGGACTTTGCATCTATGTGTCTTGGGGTGACAGGCAAGATGATCGTGGCTCTGACTGGAGAAAGGCAATGAAAGCAACACCTTTCGAATTCCTTCGCGAGGTCTCGGCGGCCAACTCCGATTTCCCACCCGAGCTAGTATGCATGCTGGTAGCGCATGAAGCCACAGCAAAACTTCTCTTCGAATACTGGCGGCCGACTTTCTCGTTTGAGGGCAAGGATTGGAGTCCACCAACTTCAACCTTTCAAACAATCACACGTGCAACATTTGCTGAAATGTTCAATCGCGGATTTCGCACAGGTGCTGATGATGGATACAAGTGGCTTACCGGGCTGGTTGAATTTGATCGGCCGGAACTAGTTGACATGCTGTTGCCATTGGACAGCGAGATCCCTTTCGATCTTCCATTGAATATCATCAAATTGGCCACCGAAAACGGGCAGATTGATCTTGTACGAAGACTGATGCCCCATTTCCTGTCAAAATCAGCCTCAATCAAGCAACCGCTGTATACGCTGACGTATTCCGCCTTACGAAGCGGACATGAGCACCTTGCGGAATATTTCATTGAATGTGGATGGGAGTTTGATGAAAGCATTCGGTCCGTGATGGAATCAGCATGTTTGCAGGCGCCCAATCCTCGAACTACGCTCTCCTGGTTTCAATCAAAATGGCCAAGTCTCTATGGCGTGAATCCAGACATCATCTCGCTACTTGACGATGGCCGAAGAATTGTCACACACCAGCCAGAGCAGGCACTACTGCGGTGGCCACTCAATACAAAAGATGAAATCAAGTTTCAAAAAGCATGCAACTTCTTCGCGCGCGACCTCGAGCGAGGGCATTTGGATACCGTATCTGTTGTGAGGAGTATGCACGACAGGCAGAAGAAGGAGTGGGTGTTGCAGGCGTTTTGGTCAAGGTATCAGGGTTCAGACGATCCGGACCTAATTCTTGCGCAAGCCGCCATTGACTCGAAAAATGTGTATGCGGCCAAATTTTTGTGGCAGCAGACCAAGAACGGGGATTATCTGGAACATTTCAAAAGTCATTTGCCAAAACCGAAGGACTGCTGGTATATGGACACACTGGTGCGTGAGTTGATCTCCACATCCTATTTTATATAGAATAAATAATATATAACTCGCATGGGGTGAGGGATTGCAGTTTCACTGACTCTACTTGCAAAGAGCTCGGTTACTCCACGCCTCTTCTGATGGCAACTTGTGGCATAAATGAATGTATTTTTAATCGTGGAAACAAAAGTATCATTGCGAACGAATATGCGGCTAAAGAAATCTCGGTACTCAAAAAGCGCCAACTACTGCGGGTTCAAAAAGGCATCCACTCCCGAAGACACAGAATGGCTTCGCGATGGCAACCCATTCATTTCACTGCCAGAACTCCTGCGCACTAATGCCGCAGCCATGTTTGCAAACGAGGAAGCATCACCAGGAAGAACAGACAGTTGAGTGGACGCAGAGAGAACTGAGGTATTTGAGGTAGAAAAACCAGGAGTTGCTGAGGAAATATGGCGAATCGAATGGAAGCTGGAGGATCGCAGCAAATCTCCGACTGCATCCCCATTTTCGGAAGCTGGTTGCTCTGACCCACTCGGCCCCGGCCCGCCTGCAGAAACTACCGATGGCATAATCAGTTCATTCAATGTGTCGAGCGTAGTACCATCCTTGACTTCAAGCGTTTGCAAAATCTTTGTGTTGTAGCCACGGCAGCAAATGCACTTGTGGTATAGGAAATGAAACTTGGCGTAACACTTTTTTTCGCAGTCGTTGCAGTAAACGTATGTGTAGGAGTTGGCGTATTCTGGTGGCATCTGGTGCGACGCGAGCATGGCATCAATCCGGCGAAAGTAATCTGTCATGTTCGCAAGAGACTTGAAGCAAGTTGGACATTGATAACTCGTGTTAATATACTCTTGATGGCACTTGTAGTGGATACAATGACCGCAAGGCATAAAAATCACTGTGGTGGTCGATGTGAACATATACTCGCCACAGATCGGGCAATCGGATTCGAGGTTTCGCTCGATGCACTTGTGTTTTCCTTTAAGAGAGATGGCCATGCACACGTTGCATTTTTTACAGTGGAAGTAATCTTGTCCCAGCCCTTTTCCGATTCTGCAGATTCCGCAGTCGTAGCTAAACGAGACCCATCATGTCAGTTCAAAAATCGCCTTGCCAATTTTACTATAATTTGCAGTTTACCAGTGATAAATGTTTTTGCGCGGATCGTTATCCCATAATTTACATTCTTTGCAGTAGTATTTCGACACTTTTTTCCCGCAAGCCTGGTTGATACAGTCTTGACCTGCCGGTTGGACAGTTCGACAGTACATGCACATCATCGTCACAGTCAGATTTCTGCCACAGCGAGGAGAGTTTTAATATCCGTTCCACGCTGCTGTGAATGCTTACCTTATGATGTTATGGTCAGAAACTTCGTCGTGGCAGAAGCGGCACGGGTACCACTTTCCGCAACAATGCGCCTGCAGCTTGCAGGATCTTTGATAGTGCTTGCAACCGATAATTGTACGCTCTTTATCCTGCAGCGGGATAACACGTGTGTGCGTTAGTAACTTGCTTTGGGTTGGAATGATTCGTGACTCACGTGAAAAGAAATAACTTGATCTGCTGCGGTTATCGTCCCAAAATCCGTCATTTTCTCTTCCAGTCTGTTACTAGCAAGCACGGAGCGACTGCTTGCCCTGCGCTGACGCGACGACCACTGACTGGTCATGAGTTCCTGCAGAATTCAATCAGCCACCTCAGCCAACTCGTCACAACAATTGATTCAAATATTCGATACCTGAATCCGCTTTGCTTTATCCTGAGCATTGACAGTCGTGTCCCTCTGGATGGCAACGATCTGCCTCCTCAGGTCAGCCTGTCGCTGCTCGGCGTCTTCCTGCTCCTTCTTTTTATCGCCAGCAGATACATCAGAGCCATCAGTTTCTTCACCCGACCCGGCGTCGTCCGAGTCAAACTCGTCCAGGGCGTTGTCACTTTCGCTGCCAGAGAGCGAGTCTGTCGAGAGCAAGGACGGATTCGCGATACGTTCGCTGGGGCATTCGAGGCTGCTTAACAGGACACCCCCACCACCGCCGCTGTGGTAGTTGATATTGGTAGGCGGCGCACTTGGGTTTGATGATGACATTGTCGAAGTTGCTCCTTTGTTTCGAAACAAGATTTGTTGGAATAAATTGACAATGGGAGGGGGACATCAATCGCAACTGGGGGGCATTCTCCAATCAGCTTCAACGTCACCGATTTATTTATTCGGATACTTCTGGAACATCTTTCTGATCAGGCAAACTACGCGCTTTTATTGGCGAACTTGAATATGCCCTCCCATATTGAACTTTTCTTGCTGCTCGAAATGGACATTGTGTCTGTCAGGTCTGGCGGAGCATATTCCTCGGTAGGAAAAGGATTGTCCGATAAAGAAGTTCTTGAAGATGAATAAAGTTCTTGGGAAGCATACTCGTTGATTGTTTGACGACTGTCAAGCGGGCTTTCCACTCCCTCCGCTACGCGTCGGCTCAGCGAAGAGCGGGAAGGACCTTTTGATCTTACTTGTAATGAACCGGTGGAATTCAGAACATAGTGCGATCCTGTTGGTAGCGTTTCCGTGCTTTTCGTTGAATCATTCAGCGGGTCCCGACTCTTCTTCAGCGCTGATTTAACCGGCAGCTTTCGATGGCTTGCAACTGACTCGTTCGAGTTTGTTTTGGAATTCGCTTTGTGTTCAATCTCCTGTAATTCGCGTTTTTCTTTGTCAAACGAGAGTTGTTTAGTTGACTTCATGAAAAGGATGTGAGCGCTCTTACCATCAATTATTTTAGACTCCAGCGGTTTTGCTCCTGTACTTTCCGTTCGAATATCACTTCTGGAACCAAGACGCACCCCAACTGCGTTTTCTGCAATCATAAAAGAATCATTCGACTGCCTCAAGATGGTATCCAAGTCCTGATTTGTTAAAAATGAAGATCCTGGCTGAATCGACTCTTTGACTTCCTGCGAATCGGGTCTGTGGTCTGGGCCCTCGTTTTCTTGACAGGTGACAGAATCCGAAGCAAGCTCGGTGTTTTCACCATCCCCATCCCCGTCATGATTAACTTTTCTGTCGTTTGTTTGGTTTGAATATGGCTCGATACTGTTTTGGTCTGCCGGTTCAGGTTCACCATCAAAGTCCGTCGCTTCAATGTTTTCTGCAATTTCCAACTCTTCTTCATAGTTCAAGTTCTTGCGTTGATCTAGGTGATCATGATCTGAACAATCTGAGTTCTGCGTAATTGCGAGGTTGGAATCCGTCTTTGCCGCTATGTGTGGCGATGCAGTATCCATGCGCGTCGTTGAAGTCTTAATAGAAGCGCTCTTGGACGATTGGCCCTCAAGTAGATTTGAAACTGAGCCCCGTTCCGACCCATTTTCATGTGCCCTATCTCTGCTGTCCTTGGTGTCGTCAGAAGAATTTCCTTCAAGGACACTGCCAGAATCCTTGGGCAATGATTCAAGGGTTTTCGACACTGATTCAGATGGATCAAAATCATGGACGCTGGTTTCGTTGTCGGCACCCTCCGCGTTCTCGTGTTTGCCATCAAGTCCAATGATGTGCGTCTGCGCTTCATGCAAAGCAGAAGTGTTCGCAACGTCCTCATCGTATTTATAGTCTGACCCCATTCTGCAGGAATCGCTTTTTGCTGCTGAAATGAACCCAGCCGAACCACTTTTTAAAAGCTCTTCCGAAAACATCACCTTGTCCCCGTCGCGACACTCAATCACATCTTCATCATCGCTATCATTACTAAACTTGTTGACATTGGGATACTCTGCCAATCGATTCGGTCTGGCTGAAGGCGGCCGTACAAAGTGCACAGAATTGTTTTCTGATCGGTCACCGAGGCTGAATTCGCTCGCTTCTTTGAAGTCGGAAATGCGAGTTTTCCTTGCAGAGTTGGGCCTTACCAGATGCGGCGTACTGGACGAGGTTGTTAGATTGCTAGTGGTTTCGCTGATGGGAGGGAAATCAGAGTCTCGTGTTGCTGGGCGGGCAGACTGCGGGCGGTCTGGTTTAAGTGCTGGAAGTGATTCTACTGCGCCAGCTGAATCGCCGTACTGGCGCGATTTTTTAAGTCTCAGAAGAAGCTAAGTAGAAATGGGATATTAAGATTGTGATAGTCGGACGCTACGGCTTACATTTTCCACGTTTCCCCCAAGTTTCACGACATATCCAAGAAGTAAACGTTCGCTCGAAGTCAAAGAAATTCCAGCCTTTTCGATTGCCTCTTGAATCGCTTGAGAAGTTGCGTAATGCTCCAATTCTTCTTGGCTTCCCCCAGCGTCTGGTTGACTCAATGAAGAGACGAGTTCGCGCAATATATTCTTGACGGCAGCGAAATCTCCCAAATCAAATCTCTCTTTTGCGTTCGAAAATAGCTTTTGAATGCCATGCGTTTCGGAGTCGGGTCTTTTTTCAGGACGGGGCTTTTGCGGAGCGGACTTTGTGCCGCGTCTGCGCACGCCGCCAACGTGAGTCAAGGACGGAGGTTTCTGTGCGTACAATAGAACCGTTCCCCACATTGAAACAGGATAATCTGCAAGGAACTCTGGGTATGGTTTCTGGTGCCCTTGCTTCCAACATCACAACAAGAGTCGAGTGAGCGACATATACACCCCTCGATGGAGTTAGAACAAACTTACGCGGCCCATGCTTTGGTATTGCTGGTGGCGCATCGAGTTTTCTTTGCGAATTTTGGTCCGAATCGCCACCTGAAACAGCTTCCCCAGTCAGCCAATGATTGCAGGAATGCAAGGCAACGACAATACCTCAATCTCTCGATCCAGTTCTCGATCTTCACGCTCCTTCTGTAGCTGTGCTTCCTTTTTCTCCCTGTCTTTCTTGATTTGGGCGTATTTGAATTCAAGATGGTCAATGATTTCTCCGTTCGGACGAATCTGCGCAAAATCGAAGCGATTAAATTAAAGGCTGTTTTCTTCTCCATAACTGAATATAAACGCACCAGCCCTAGGTTTCTTAAATGTTTGCGAGTATTTGTATTTTGGAAGTAGTCGGACAGGTATGGGTCCAGCAGTGGTTCGTAAACTCTGAAAACGCAAGCAATTTCATCTCATCAGCCTTAGCTCAAGCGCTAAGTTACAAACTTACTCCATCTGTCTCGTAACAAGATTAATTTCATACTGCCGTTCCTTCATTCGCGAGGCCCAAGCATTCGATTTTCTGGTCACCCAATTAATTATATCGGACAGACGCGTTCTCAAAGCATGAATCGAACAACGTACATGTTTTTAAACCTTGGAATGGGCATTTGGGCAAGTGAGGGCGGAATTGGATCCGGGGTAGATCCCGGAACATACAGCACAGAAGTCATGCAACTTCGATTGATGCGTTCCACAGCCGCTACAGATAAGTGCAAAGGTGGAAGCAATTGCAATGTGGGACAAAGCTTTGCCGATTTAGTATCCGGCGAGTCTGGTGTTGACAGCCTGGAGTGTTGCCGGTTTGCTTCAAAACGGAGAGACGCCCTGCGTGAATTAAGATTGTTTGTCGAGATGGGACGCGAGGGGAGTGCATTTGCGACAGCTGTAGAGTGGAGAGACGTCTGGCTGTGGGAGTTGAGGTGGTTCATTTTTGAAGGAAAAGAAATTTGTTCCAGAAGGTGATTTTATGCATGTACAGTTTATTTATTCCATCATTCTATCAGGATCTTGGAGCCCTCAAACGCAATCTTGCCTATGTCAACGCGAAGGACCCCATTGTGCATCTCAGCGTGAATGTCCCGAATGTCCGCGGATGACGGAAGCGCGATCTTGATTTTAAACCGTCGGTCCTTCTCTCCATCCTGCGAACCCACAAGTAAAATCATCTTGTCTGCCTCGCTGACCGACAGCGTCAAGTTCTCCTTCGAATAGCCCGGAAGGTCCACCTCTAGTCCAATGCGCCCGTTGTCAAGCGCTGTGGCATGGATAATGGGAGTCTTGTCCTCGCCTTTAGGAGACGGCGTGCAATCGAATACCGGAGTGGACCGTCCAGAGGTAACAAGGCCTGCTGTCAAGGCGTTGCTGTGTTTCTGCATGATCCAATTGATGCCGTAAGCGAGCACTCCAACTTTGCACGCGAAACTGATGATTCCCATGTTGTGTGCGTGTATGTAGTTTCTGGTGGCGGCAACGGCAAAGGACTTTGGTTTCTTATACAACGATTGAAGCAATCATGGGTTTTGTCTCCCCACGATTTTTTCAACTCCCCACGTCACTCGCAAAATGTGTTTGAGGAATTTTCATTTATTTCATGTGCGCTGTCCAATGAGGCAGACTATCGCTTCGTTTGGGCATATTTTCAGTTTCCAGTGAGCCAATAGAGTCCCTGCCTTTATTTCTTACATATTTTACCGTGTTACATACTTTAACC
>QEAP01000103.1:0-67280 GCA_006535975.1 Chytriomyces confervae
GGGGGGGGGGGGGGGCGTGGAATCAGGATCTGAGGAGGCTCCGGTTGAGGAGGACGTGGTCCCGGGGCCCTGGGTTGAATCAGGTAAGTACCGTTGACATTGGGCGCTGGAAACCTCCAGTTGTCCATTGCCCAAGCCAACACCAGGTTTCCTTGAACGAGGACAGTTGACTGGAGCCTTGCAGGGGGTCCCCCGTTGGCTGCACTGAAGCCACAGGCTTCGGAGAAGGTATCCACTCATTCGTGGCGCCTAGAGACGTTGGACTGTGTCCCCAAGATGGAAATACGCTTGAGGGTCACAAGCGGCGCCAGCGCATCATTGTGCTGGCGGGTTGGGTTTGGCACATCCATGGGAGCGACTAGTGAAGGAGAAAACCTGTAAGGTGTGGATACGTTGAAGGCGGCAGGTGCAGCCAAAAGGAAAAAGAATAAAATTCATTCATTGTTCCTACAACATTCCACATCCCTACTTCCGACTCATCCCAGGTACTTTCGCCTTCGGCTCAAGTTCCTTTATTTTTGTCTCACCAAAGGATCCAGATTATAAATATTAACCCAATAAGCAAGCAAGTACCCTCAAAGATGAATCGCAGTCGCGCCCCACTCATCATGTGTGGAGTCTTTGCATACTGCTCGTCAGCTTATCTCGGATTCCACCTGTACAAAGTGTACAACCTGCCAACCCCTCCCGCAACCATTGCCGACCCAATGCATCAACGCATTACCACATGTACCCACAACCATGGCGTGTACTCTGCAATGGCCGATCGATACGATGACGAGATTGGATGGGATGAGTGGCTGATGGGTCTTGAGCGCAGGCGGAAGAGGGCTGTCGAACGATGCAATGTGCGCTTCTTCTCTACATGAGTTACAAACGTGTGCTTTGTCTCGAACTGTACCAATTCATACTCACTACTTTTCCGCATTCAGGGACTGGTGCTGGAGACGGCTGCAGGCACAGGCCGCAACTTGTCTCACTTTGCGAAAAACACAACAACCGAATCACTCACCCTCACTGACGCATCAGCCCCAATGCTTCAAAAAGCTTTCCAACTCTTAAAAGCAATCAGCAAAGATGCGCCATCCACTTCCTCAACCATGCCGCCTGTAAAGTTTTCAGTCCTTGACACAAACGGCACAATTCCTCCCGAAAATGTCGGCCACTTTGATACAGTCCTCGATACGTTTGGTTTATGCAGCATGCAAGATCCGGTACAATCGCTTGAGAATATGCGCGAAATGTTGAAAAGCGGCGGCAAAATGGTTTTGCTCGAACATGGACGCAGCGACTTTCCTTTGTTTTCGGAATGGATCAATGCGGCGCTTGATAAGACGGCGCAATTTCATGCGGATCGGTGGGGATGTTGGTGGAACCGCGATTTGGAAGCAGTCGTGCGTGGTGTGGGCGGGTTAAAGATCGAGAGCGTGGAGAGGTTTCATTTTGGGACGACGATTGAGATTGTTGCTGTGAAGGAGTGAATAAATGGCCAGTGAGGATGATGCGAGTTTTCTGAGAACTACTCTTTATTCAGAGGAAAACTACTCCTCCTCGCTTTCACCCTCAGTAAACACATTACCATCCTCGTCCACGTAAACAAAGGAATCCCCATCAACAACAGCATGTCCCTTTGAATCCTGAGAGTGGTGTCCGTGATAATCCTCATCATCATCGTCATGGTCATCGTCATCCCCGCTTCGAAACTCGACAATCCCATTGGCAACAACATACCCAACAAAGAACCCAACCGCTCCCAGCACAGACATCCACTTCCAAAACGTCTCCACTCGCGCCTCCCGTTTCCTTTTCTCACGCGCGTCCAATTCAGGGTCTCCGTAGGATGCTGGCGCACTTTCTGAAGTCAAGGCGGACCAAAGGCGTGAAACATCTGCTGCAATCGCAGAGAACGCGCCACTTGGATCCGACAGAATGGAAACAATATGCAAAGACGGCGGTGTCGGACTCGGAGACGGGGGTGGATAAAGAGTCAATGCTGCTTGCATGCGAGTAATGTAAGCGATGAGGTTGGGAAAGCTGAATGTGAGAATGGCGTGGAGCTTTGGGTTTGTTAAAAGGGGCAACGCATGGAGAGACAGATGCGCATACGCGACAGCATCGAGAGTTGTGGGTCTGTGCAGCGGCGGTGATTTGAGCTTTTTTTATACATTTTCGAAATTTGACACTCACTTGTCACCGAAAAAGAAGAGTTGGTCTCCCAGCTTGTCATCCAAGGCTTGAAAAACGTCTTTTGCATTCAAATAAACTTCATTGACAAGTTCCTGGTTATGATCGAGCATCATTCTATGGCAGGCAAGAGGGATGAGATGCGATGACAGGGTGGGCATTTGAAGGTGACTCCACCTGTATCCAGCCAACCGACCAACTACTCGTTTCTTCAACACCTCGGGCACGTAGAATCGGCGCACAAAGTCGAGTTGTTTGGAGTAAACGCGCACCGTGTCCTCGCTGTAGTTTTTGGCGTCCATGAAGAGGGTATGCAGCAGCGAGTCGTACAGCTTCGTTTCGATAAGATTGATGAAACTTGAAGGAGATGCAAGCTTCAGTATGGCGATTTGCAGCGCATAAATATCGGCTCACCTCGCAGATTGGGCCAATTGAAGTGGAGTCAAGTTTGCATCAAGATCGAATCCCTGCCCCAATTCATACCGTATCAGTGACAGCAGATTATAGACGAGATAGAACGCACACCTTTCGCTTCAGATGCCGGATAATATTGGCACGGCCAGCAACAGGGATAGTTCCATCACGCAGAAGGGGGAGCTCGCCTGTTTGATATGAATCTTTAGCGAAGTCAATGCGATCAGCGTACAATGGCTGTAATACCGGATGGAGATATCTTTGGATTGGACGACTTTGTGCACACCCAGCTCGCGCATGAGAGCGATAAATAACACTGTCCGCGCTGAGTGAGTACAGTTCGATGTACGCAGCAACGTCGGGGATTACCTGCACAGACATGCAGAATGGATCGAAGGAGTCCAGACCCCAGGCAGGGCCCCATGCGAACAGTTCGAAAGGCGGCTGTGTGGAGGCCATATTTTTATGATTTGCGAGAAAGTTTGGGTTCATTTATTGCAACAACTGAGAGCGGCTGTTGTTGGCACATGCGGCTGAGTCTGGAGAGGAATATGTCGTGCTGGCTGGGTCACTGCGCATGAGCAGTGCCTTTGCATCCCTCAACAACCTAGGCGCCTTCTCAAGCATCACAGATACATAAGACAGAGGTATGCACTGCAGCCATCTAACTGCAAAGAAACAACGATGCCAGGGCCATTTTGGCACAACAATAATAACGCGGCATCAACAACCAGAATTATGAAAGTGTTTTCTTTTTGTTTTTTCTCGTCTCATTCACCAAATGTCAGAGAAGAAGACGCAGGTCCTCATTGCCGACACGGCAGCATTTATTAAGAGCGGCATCCGTCTGGACAGCCTGGCAGAAGAGGTGGTGACAATTGCCGAGGTTGTCCGGGAGGTGCGTGACTACAACGCAAGGGCAAATCTGGCACTGGCAGTGGCCCTTTCAGATGTGAAAGTCCGAGTTCCGTCAGATGAAAGCGTTGCGGCCGTTGCGGCATTTGCGAGAAAGACTGGAGACTTTTCTGTGCTGAGTAGCACGGATTTGCGGGTGTTGGCTCTGACGTACATGCTGGAGAAGGAGCGGAATGGGATTGCGCACTTGCGGACGGAGCCCATGAAGGTAGCGAATGAATTGATTCGATTGGTATAATACAGATCTTCACATGGCTGACCCCTCTCTTTCATTCCTGCACACAGCCCCAGCAGTTTGCACCAAAGAAACCTCGAGTCAAGACTACCGATACCGCCTCAGTTGCCGCAACTGAGGGGACTGATGCATCCACTTCACATCAGCCAATTGAACAAGAAGCTGAAGAATCAAGGTTGGATCTGAGTGAACAAAATGTCGAGTATGTTGACGAGGAGGAAGATGATCAACTCGAAGAAGCAGCCGCAACCATTCCGGCACCGCCATCCGAAGAAGTAGCTGAAACTACGAAAAGCTCCGTAGAAGTTGGTCCTGGATATACTGTTGATGACGAAGACGATGGTGGTGAATGGATCACGCCAGCCAATATTGCGAAAATCAAAGCAAAACACGAGCAAAAAGTGCAGAGTCAGTTAGCGTCGCAAAAGCGTATCGCCGTTGGATGTTTGACAACAGATTTTGCCATGCAGGTTTGGATTTTTTTGTTTCCCTTGTTGAATCCAACCTCTCTGAACTGATACGTCCCCATAGAACGTTCTACTTCAAATGAACCTCACCCTCGTGTCAGTCGATGGAATTCAAATCAAAAAGGCAAAGTCATGGATCATGCGTTGCCACGCTTGCTACAAGACCACCACAGACATGAGCAAAGTGTTTTGCCCAGCTTGTGGAGGCAACACGTTAATGAGAACAAGTTGCAGCATTGATGGCAACGGCAAGCTTACCTTCTATTTGAAAAAGAACTTTCAGTACAACTTGCGTGGAACAAAGGTACGAACGCGTCTTTCGAATTTTGCCAATCTTTGCGAGTTACTGACACACCCTCAAAACTAGTTTTCAATTCCAACCCCGAAAGGTGGGCAAGCCGGAAAGGCAGGAGCCGACATGATCCTTCGTGAGGACCAAAAGGAGTTTACCGCAGGTTTACGCGCCGCAAAATCAGCACAGAAAAAGGCGGATTATCTTGATTTGGATTTTGTGCACTTCAGCGAAACAAACGGAAAACGGGGTGGTGGTATTGGTGGCCCTGTGATTGGGCACGGACGCAAGAATCCGAACTCGGGAAAAGGGCGGCGCAGAAAGTGATCATCTGCGTTTGTTGGTTTTTTACGGGGGATTTTGCACTCAGCTTGAAGAACATAAATGTTGTATTAGATGTGAGTGGGAACCTTTGCAAGCGAAACCACGTCTGACATGTGGGTGAAAGCGGGTCAGGCAGCATCGGATGTCTGCATGCGCAAGCACTGTGTCTCGATCGGGAGTCCCAGTCTCTCTTGTCGGGCGCTTTGCTGGCGGAAGCGCAACAACAGAAGCGCTGATCCAAACGAGTCGAACAGGGAAGGAGACCCTCACGTCCACGCATGAGCTTATCCCGCCATCAAGTATCCCACCGGATGCAGACTTGCTTGTATGCACCCCAGCACATGCGGCTGAAGCAGCACTGCAGCCCTTTATCAACAACGAACAGGTTTGTCCACCTTGTTCCAATCTGACAGAGCCTTTCTCATCCAAGCAGCAATGTCACATATCCACTATAAATCAATCAGCCGTTTCGCAACACGAATAAACGCGTCATTATCTTGTTGGTCAACGGGGTTCTGGCACTGCACAAGCGTCTCTTAGTTCCCGGAAAGAACCACCATCTCATCCTCGGATCGACCACCCACGGCGTGTTTCGAACAAAGCCATACACCATCACGCACGCAGGCATGGGCGAGACAGTGTTTGGATGTCCACCAGAGACAGATTCATCTCATCCTCGCGTAGAGTCCGTGCTGCACGCCTTGAACCAAATGCACGACTTGAACGTGACAGCACCACTGGAGTGGGAAGTACTTCACCGAAAACTACTTTTAAAACTCGTCGTCAACTGTGCGTTGAATCCCGTGACCGCCATCATGAATTGCCGCAACGGAAGCGTTTCAAACTCAGAACATGGACGCGCACTTTTGAAGCAGCTCTGCGCTGAAATTGCACAATTGCCCGACTTTTCTTCTGGTTTGGAAATGTCGGCGGACGATCTGTTGGGCTACGTCTTGGCTGTTTCGAATGCAACTGCGAATAATGTAAATTCGATGGACGCGGCGGTTTCGAAGGGGCTTGAGCCTGAGATTGATTTTTTGAATGGCGATGTGCTGGAAAGAGCGGCAAAGAGTGGAATTTCTCTTCCAACTCATGAAGCGATTGTTGACTTGGTTCGGCTTCGATTGCAACTGAATCGAGCGGCCTTGAACGGTTCGATAAGCTGATCCCATCATATTAATCGGCACCCAATGCCAACAATTTCGAAAAATAAACTATGCAATCATCCCTGCATCAGATACCCTGCATCAGATACTGTGTATTTTACCGTTCTTTATCTCATATTCCTTCTTCATCATCAGTCTGCCGTGTCTGCATATCAAACAGCTCGACCAAATCCAACAACGTGTTTTCAACCCTACACACACAATTGAGCACAAGCCTCCCATCCAGGAGCAAATATTTCGATCCAACATCAACCAACTCTGCAAGCTCTGTGTCAACTTCGCCCATGCTATCATTCACCTCCAACACGGCATCCAGCAAGAACCCAGACTCGGGGGTTTCTGTCGTGAAGAACCAATCCGATTCAAGATCCATCGAGTTTGTATTTGCGGGTTCAGTGGATGGTTTCAAGCATTCTTCCAGTGCATGTTTCATGGGCGGGCGCTTAGATAATCCGAAATTCCATTGTGAGGCCGTTTGATCATTTTCATTTGATTCATTCCCTGACGGCAGAATGCCCTCCACAATTGCATGGAATCCATGCCGATTGGAATCTTTACAAGTACTAAATTTAGTACCTGCCCGCCGTCCAGGCATTTCCAAATTAACGCTCACAAAAAGACTTACTTAAACGCGTCTTGTTGAAAAGGTAATCCTGGCAATAACTCGCAAACGTTGAAATCCCGCCATGAAAATCCGAATCCAAGTCCGTCAAGGTTCGCTTGCTCCAACACCATGCGCGCTGCTTGTGCATCTCAATTTTCATGGATGCTAAAAGTTCGTCAATTGGTGGCAGATTCGACAGCCATGATACAAACACGAGTCTGAAGTATTTTTTCGAACGTTTTGAGTATTTTTTGTCTTCGCATGTCTTGTGAGTGCATTTTTTCTCACCGCTTCGAGTTCTTGAAGGAGTACAATATCCGGATAGATACAATCAAGCATGACAACAGCAACAGTTCCGGCCGATGAGCGCTTTCATTGAAAAATACATTCAGGCCTTGCGAATACCCCATCGCTGACCAAATCATTTCCGTGCAAGGATACAATTCCAACGGAACGTTAAAAGCTTTGATCATTCGTAACAAAACCAAGGGCCGGTTGATAGTTGGCAATGAAATTCCGAGATTTCGAAAAACTCGCAGCAGGCGGGTTAATTCGAGAGTGAGGATCGACAATGTTGGAAGCGACGATTTCTTAAAGAGAAGAAATGAGAGGCGGTGGCGTGACACGTGCTGCATAAAATCGGAGGGAAGCGCGTCGAGTGCATTCAGAAAAGGGATATCGCCGGAATCGGCCCATCTGACAAGCAATGGATTACGATACAATCCAAGTTATATCAACAGAAACTCATACTTGAGGACATCTGACAGTAAGAATGGCAGCCGCAGCAATCTGCATCCCATGTAAATAAGAAGGAGCTGGGTGTTTCGCTGCAACCGCATCATTGGCACTCGAAGCGACCGCGGTTTCGAACTATTCATTTTCCGTGCGGTATAGTCATTGAAGCCCTGTGTTGACACGAATGCAAGCCAGAGATCGCGCACGATTATCTTTGGCACATTGAATTCAGTTTCCTTTCAGAGCCTCACAAGCAACACTCACCTCGAGAGAAGGCGGAAAGCCCTTCTTGTCGATCAACGCACGCACTTGCGCTTTAAGAGAAAGCTGAAACGCTTCATAGACAAGCAGAGGTGTGGCGGTCCTGAGCGTTGAGGTTATATCAGTGTTGCCCAACACTGCCTTTTTCGTCAAAAACTCACTTGAAACCCTTCACAAACACAAGTTTTGCCTTTTTCTTCTTAGGGACCCTCCTCAACCTTGCGCCAGACTTGATTTCATCGTCGCCCACCTGTTCAGTTGGAGGGATGCTTGAGAACTAGAGGTCGACATCGGAGGGATAGGACATCACCTCCACGTGGCCAGTGCCACGCATTTGGTGGCCGTTGATGCAGAAGCGCAAGCCGCTGTCCTTGTCTCGTCTGAATCGCTTCGTTCGGCAGATTGGACATTTCATTTTTACGCTTGTTAAATATTTATTTACGTTAAAAATGGATCGTCTTGAACACCTTCATCCGAACAGAAATCCGCGCATTCTCAGAGCATGGCCGCAACCGCTGAGGGAGTTCCATATGCCAGAGAGCACTAGTGCTGGGGAGGTTGTCAACGAAAGCGAGAAAGAAGGCGAACTACCGGCACATTCCCGACCAATCACTCCCGAATCGTTGCCCTTCTCAGTACCTCGACACCCAACTTGGTCGCTTGCTCTCGCTGGTGCTGTCGCAACTCTTCGCGCAATTGTAGCGTCGCTCAACTCGGAACATGTTGACCTGGCCATGTTCAGACACATCCGCCTCCTGTCTGAGCTGGCTGCTGTTCCAACCCACTATCGCGTTGTTATCACCGATATTATGATTTCGAGGAGGTCGGACCTTACTCTCTTGGACATGAAACCAGAAGATGCGGAAGGGGACTTTCCAGCAGAGTGGATTGAATATGGACCCTCGTTGGCCGATTTCATTTCATCAGCGCGGAATTCGTTCAGTGGAGAGACTCTTGCGGAGAATGGGGCTCAAGTGTCTTCCTCAGCGGCGTCAACTCAAGCCATCAACAGCGCCATTGATCCCGATTCAGTTGTGCTGTATATCCATGGCGGCGCCTGTAAGGAAACCTTGATTCCAACACAATCTCAATATTCACCAAGAAAAAAACAGATTGCCTCGGCAGCCGCAAAACACACCGCGGAATCACGTGGAAAATTGCAAAATACAGCAACTGCCGCGTCCTGTCCATCGATTACAGACTCGCACCCGAACACGTGTTCCCACTCCCGCTTCATGACGTGATTTCAGCGTACTCATTTCTCGTGAATCCGCCGGAAAGTAGCAATTCGAAAAAATACGATGCTTCGAAAATTGTGTTTATGGGCGATTCTGCGGGAGGTGGGCTTGCGCTGGCTGCGATTTTGTGGCTGAGAGATCATGGGAGTGATGCGGGGTTGGCGATGCCTGGTGGTGCAGCGTTGTTGAGTCCATGGCTGGATTTAACACATTCCATGCCAAGCTTTAAATCCATGGCAAAGTACGACTATTTACCCGATAAAGTCAAGGACAAGATTCTCAATGAAGACCGAAATCACTATGTAAGCTTTCGAATACTTTGCGGTCAACTGCTCTCCACTAAAATCCATAATAAATCGACAGTACATCCAAGATAACTCAATCATACAAGACCCCCTCGTATCACCTCTTTTCGCAGTAGAACGCCCTGACGCCCCACTTCCACCAATCCTTATCCAAATTGGCGAGTGCGAGCGATTACGCGATGAAAACCTTTTCTTTGTCCAAACTGTATTTCCAAACAGTGTCATTCAATTGGAAATGTATGAAGCTATGGTAAAAATAACCTGCTTGAGCTCTCATTTTTCTTGCAATTGGCTTTTCGTTCTAACATATTTATATGCAGGTTCACGTGTTCCAGTTCTTTAGCACCATTCTGCCGTTTGCAGAGTTTGCTGTCGAAAGGCTGGGATCCTTTGTACAAACAGTAACGCGTCCAGAGTCAGCCGAATCCTCGATTTCTCGTCAAATGAAACGATTCAGGCATTCAGACGACTTCCCGGGTGAACTCATGACCTCGCAAGACATTACAAAATACTTGGAGCAAGGAGAACTGGGCAACGACTGGGAGTTTGAGAATGATCGCAAGGAGGGTGGACCCGTGGATCTCGTCACGAGCGTGGAAGATGTTGTCAGGCTGGACCAAGAGATTGTTAACGCGCTGATTATGGCTCGATTAAAGTAGCAAGAAAACCGTCACTTTATTCTGTTACCGCAATGCATATTTAAACTATAGTTAGAAAAATATATAAATTCCATTCAAAACCATGAGTCAAGCAGGAACGTAAAACCATCCGAAATGCGAGAAGATGTCCATGCAAGAAACGGAAGTGTTGGGGGGGGAGGCCTTCAGTACAAGAAATACAATAAATCCAAATTATTTAGAGTGCTTATTTAGCAGCTCAACAAATGATCGCGTAAGTCCAGGTGAACGGTATTCTGCCTCTTGAAACGCTCTCCGGAGCAGCGCAACAGATTCAGGGGCATCCCCTTCTCTTACGAGATCTCTCAGAACCACATCTACAAGTACTCCAGAGTCAAAATAGTGCTGATTCGGTGTTCGCTGTTGTTGCAGTTGCGCAGGTTCTTGCTGCGCTTGTGGTTGCTGATAAATAACATTATGCGGTGGCGCCTGCGCCCGCGCTGCAGGTGAAGATGCAGGCACGCCAACCATCCCCCCAACGTTATATTGCCGATACAAAGGAGTTGTCGGTGGTGCCGACGGATTCAAATGGGAACCAACCAAAGGTTTCACTGAGTGTCTTCCCATCGTGTCGAAACCTGAGCTTTGACTCATTGATTGCGCGCCTCTAGCTAAAACAGGAACATTGGGAACGTTTGCTGGTCTTGGGGGTACTGCGGGTCTCACGGTTCCAAAGTCCCACGCGTCGTCCGGATCCAGTTGTCTAATCAAATCGTTCATTAGCAAGTGGTTTCCTTTGATCAATGAAAACCGAGAAAAGGAAATCGTTCAAACTCACAAGCTGAAGTCCACTGCAGAGCAAAGAGAGTCTCCCTCATCCAAGCCACACAGGTATTGTTCGTGACGCAGAATAAGCTCCACTAAATCCTTCCATGATTTAGCAGCAAGAATAAATTTATGTCTTAGAAGTTGGCTGGCATGGGGCCGCTGCAATGGGTCGAAAAATTAGTTTTTCAAATATCGTAACAGATTGTCACAAAATGCAGTTCCGATTAGAAAGTAAGGTTTTCTTACGTTTTCAGGGTTCTTTTGAAGGCACTGCTTGATAAAGTCTTTGAAACCCGACGAGAATTTGGGTCCCTCCAAACGGGGTGGTGCATTTTCAGGAATCAGAAATAGGGCCTTCATCGGAGACAAGTCCGCATAAGGGGGTTGGCCATTCGCAAGCTCCAAAGCTGTAATTCCAAGACTCCAGATATCCGCCTGAATTTAGTTGGTAAGTGTATGTAGGCAGCCTTTACGTCAATTCGAGTCTCACTTTTTTGTCGTAACCAGCCTGTTCAATAATTTCTGGAGCCATCCCTATTAGTTTCGAAGGATTAGAGCTCTTTTTCGTACATATTGCCAGATACTTACAATAAGGTGTGCCAACAAACGTGTTCATTTTTTTGATGGTCATGGTTTGCGATAACTGCCCCGACACCCCAAAATCGGCAATTTTGACTCTTCCATTGCTACTCAGGAGAACATTCGCGGCTAGTTTGCGATGCGGCACGTTAATTTTTTCGTTGGACGCGCATGGCGCACCCGTAAAATTCAAACTCACCTTTGATGTCCCTGTGCAGCTTATTCTCCGAATGCAGATACTCGAGCCCCTTCAACAGCTCCTTCATAATAGTCGCGATATATACCTCTTCGAATACGCCCGACTGCATCTGACGCACCAAAAAGAAAAGAATCACATGGGGCGTACAACTGATTTTAGCCCAACCAAGCATTCCGAAAAAAGACCAGCGTTTGCTCACCAAATCTAAACACGACCCTCCCGCGCAATACTCCATCACTATCCAAAGTTTGGCCTTCTTTATATAGCTCCCGTAGTATTTCGTAATGTACTCGGAATTCAGTTGCGATAGAATATTGATTTCTTGTTGAATGTCTTCGAGCTCATCTTCGGCGGCTGTGGTTGGTTTTCCATATGGTTGTATATTGAGAAGGGGTGGTTGTTGAGGATATGTGCGGTTGTGCGTGGGGGGAATCGCGGGTCGACTCTCACCGTCTAAATCAATAATTTTGATGGCCACGGGCGTGCCGCTTTCGATGTGGAAGCCCTGCTTTCGGAATTCTGAATTAGAATCGCGGACGCAGGCTAAATATTGAGGTGCCACTTGCCTTGAATACTTGTCCAAAACTGCCCTTTCCGATTCGCTCCTGTTTGGGAGGTAAGAGGTGGCAACGGTGAGCTTGAGGCTATCGCGGACTATTCGCGAGGTTGATGTGCACCTGCTTCGTGTAGATGAGCTCCGGATCGATGGTGCGAGAGGATTTGGATGCTTGGGACGCTCGCATCTTTAAATATTTCGCGTGTTTTATTTTTACTTTACCTATCGTTTGGACAAGGGCCTTTCGACCACCAACATGACTGGTCCACATCGAATGAAAAGCTCAGTTGTTCAAAAGTATCTTCGATCACCAACTTCAAAAACAGTCACGCTCTTTCCACACACATGGACATCAACACCCCCTTCATCTTGTCGACTTGACGAATCTGTCACTCGACTTCCCACTTCCAAATTTAGCGGCACGGTCCTACTTTCAGTTTCCATCAGCATTTTTACTTGCTCCTTTTTGGAGTTGATGCATGTGGACCGCATAATGTCTTTCATGACTGCGATGGATGTGGGGAGAAGGATACCGGAAACTTTCACTGTAAATGCACTCATGGCCGTTGCGACTGACTTGGACGAGTTGGAGGTACTTGATTCTAACCTTTCTACGCGCTCAAGCTTTACAATCTAAGCCAGAGGAATAAGAAAACGACAAACACAGCGTAGAAAGTATGAAAAAGTCGGTATCTCACATCGGCCATTTTTAGACTCGCGTTGAGGAACGGAGACGGAGAAATGAGAACAGGTTGATGCAAGGCGCGTTTTTCAACGCTGTGTTCCGTCCAGTCCGTGAGAAACTCTTTTAGCCGTATAATCGTTTCTACGCCCGAAAATACAAGCTGGCATGGAATCGCATCCGCTTTGGAAGTGGTAACCCTTTCGTCAGAAATGAAATTCAATCATCAGGAACCTACCCACGGTTGAGGCCTTAAGAAAGAAAGTCTCTCACGTTCTTCCTGGCTGAATTCGCTCCATTTCCATAATTTCTTGACGCGCTTCATTCTTTTCATCCTCATTCCCTTCTTCGAGACCCGTGTAAGTCGACGTTTTCTTCACTTTTTGTAATGAAGCGATGCACTTGAAATGAATCTTTTTGGCAGTGAGAACATTTCGCAGCGCCAGACTAGCTTTCGCCAGAACCGCGCGAAAATCACCGGTTGGATTTCCGTCCGCATTTGGAGACTGAAAGAGCACAGTGAATTCAGAATTCATGTAGTAGAAATAGTCCGTGTTCTTTGACATGAGTGATGCGCACAGTGATTTGAAAGACTGCCGCCTGGTTTTAAAGAAAATCGGAAATAAATTCAGCGCTCATTCGATAATTGAATGGAAAAAATAACCATTCGCTTTCTTTTGCCACAAAGTGGTTCAGTTCATTTCTTTCAAACGGTTTAAGCGCGACCCCAGGTTTAATGGCGAGAATTCGCGTCATCAGCGCAATATGTGTTGGTGCTTTCGGTCCATTGGGGTATACGTGGCTGATTAAGCATTGATCAAATCGTGCTTTCAAAGTCTGACGGAGAACTTGTGAGTTCACCAAAAACAGAGCGCATGCAACCAAAAATTGAGTAAAGGCGTACCAGAGATTGCAGTGGAATTTTCAGTTGATGGTTATGCAAGCTCAGGAAGTTGTCTTCCTCTGTCCTTTCTTGTAGCCAGGGATGAAGTTCGGTGGAAACAATCGAAAACGGTTTTCAGCGAGTAATCCTTTGGACGCCGAAATTTTAGCAAATGGACTAGAGCTCAACTTGGTTACTGGTACCATAAGATCCGGTTCATTTGGGTCCGATGGGGTATTCATTGAGTCGGTCATCTAACGTCGAACATGTTATCCTCCTCGCGAAAAAGATGCAAATAAGCATCGTTTTACATTCGGCGATTCAGGCATAACTTGAGATTCTAAACCAGCTGATTTCTTCATCTCGGCTGCTTGATTTGGTTTTGAATTCAGTGATGTATCAGCCACAAGTTCCGCCGGTCGAGAAGGTGTTGTATGCAGCTTCTCAGGAAACAACATCGGAAGCCTCTTTTTCGAATTCTCATCTTTCAGTTTGCTGGACAAGAGAGAAAACAGTCTCGATCGAGGTTCTTCAACAACCGTGCGCAATTTCTCGGACATGATTCTTTTCCCAGGTTCTTGAACATGTGTCACAGGCGCGCGTGCGCAAATTTCTTCGAATTGAACAAGAAGCGCATCCGAATTCGAATCCTTCTTTTCGTCCATGTTGGCTTCTTCCGAGTCCGAATCTGAATCTGACGACAAATCTTCGACAGCCGATTGGGGACGAGCATCCGACCAAGACGAAGTGCCCGAACATGATTCGATACTGCTGAGTACGCTGAATGGATCAGACAGGGCACGCATGAGTGTTGCGGATTGCCCCATTCCGAATGGGTTGCGTACCTTGGCAGTTGCGTTTATCGAAGGTTTCGGTGTCAGCACCGGTTTAACGCTCGCTGTTGCCTGCTGTGGAACAAGACTGCTGGTATTGGATGGAGGAGGGGTATGTCCCTCGCGTTGGAGTCGATGTTTCTCCTGTGGTCTGGAGTTAGAGGGAGGGGTACTGGGTTCCAAAAGGGGTTCATGCATCTCTCACTCGAAGCGCCGCAATTCCACCGCTTTTGGCTCGTTTGAGACTGGCTCCGATGGCCTCGTTCTCGGAACTGGCGCGTTTCATAGGTTTCATTTTTCTGTGGATTTTGTTCAAGCATTTTTATTCTGATGGCTTCACTGAGGTCGAAGTTTGCGGGCCGCTGGACTTTGGGTGCGGTGAGGGGGTCAACTGCTCGTCAAAAGACGCGGGAATACTGTACCTTTCTTGCCGGCGCTTTTCTGTGTGGGAAGGAAGTGCACCATTGAGTATTCGGACACCTGTGGCCGATGACTTACTGTAGAGATGTTCCATATTCATCAACTGCTGTAGGATGTAGTTTTGGACCGTCCAAACCAATACTTCGATGTTCGTGTCGGGAGAGCTTGCCACGTAAACTACAGCGACGTTCAGAACCAAGGTTAACAGGGACCGCACCACTAAAAACAACATGTATCAGCAGCAGTCAGCATAGGACTCTCCGTCGCGGTAATCACCATTCTCAATCAACAGCTGTCCAGCCAAATTCGACATCCCACCAACCCTTCCTGAAATGAGCAACGCAACAGAGCCAACCGTTGCCAGCACATCGCACATGATATCAGCAATGATACAATGCCGCAAAGTATCTTGGTTCTGATGAAAGTGGCAAGCTTGGATGCTGTCATCCCACTCGGCAGAAGTCAGAATCCAATCGGCAATGGTCGATCCAAGTCGATACAGCAGCACCAAAGGCAGGAGACTGAGGAATATGTTGTTTTCTCTTGTTGTGCTGTACGTCTTGACGAGAATAAACGCGTCTTTTTTTTTTTTTTTTGAGGGAGGTAAGGGGTTCTCAGAGTCACGCAACGCGCATGAAACGATCCACACTCACCAAATACCAGCACGAAGCCGTGGGACGTCACAAGTGCGAATATAGCCAGAGGGGAACAGCTGGATCTGTCTGCAAAGTATACAGGCAGATACAAGCATGTGTTGAGAAGAATAAGAGCGTTGAACGCAATCGTGATTGCATTGAAGAATATTGGTTTTTTTGGTTTAAAGCGTATCTGATACGTAAGCTCCGGTACTGCAAGTTTGCGCGTTGCGTGTCGGGGCAAGTAAGTATTTATCCGAAAGCCACACTTTCGGAGACAGAGTCACCTATATCCACCAGCGTGGTACAGCTTGCTTGAATGGTAAGTCCTAGAAAGATGCAAATCAGGGGCAGGCCAGTGGGACTGCAGTTGGCCATAGATCGGAGAGGGATTTCCAAAAACAAGTAAATGTCAATCGCACTATATTTTCAACTTAAAAAGTGGTGAGCGCAATACAATTCATCTTGTAGGACGGCCTTTTCCAATTCCTAGTTCGTCGAACTACATTGCTTGTTTACCCACGCCTGTCTCTGAAGCTCTGTTGAAGGCAAATGGGAACAGCGCAACCCAAGATAGACTACAAGAACTTCTCAACTGTGTACGTTTTGGCTCGTTCCTGAGACTGGCTCCGTTGGTCTCGCCGTCGGAACTGGGCGCGTTTCATGGGTTTCTATGATTTGTTTAAGCAATTTTATTCAGACGGCTTCACTGAAGTCGATGTTTGCTGGACGATGGACTTGACATGGACTGAGAGGGTCGGCGGCTCGTCGATTCCTACGGGATTATTGTACCTTTCTTGCCGTCGCTTTTCTGTGTGTTTGGGGGAGGGGGCACTTTTGAGTATTGCGTTACCTCAGGCTACTGACTTACTGTAAATATGCTCCATGTTCATCAGCTGCAGTAGGATATAATTCTGGATCATCCAAATCAAGGAAAGATCGTCAAAGCTCATGGCAGCAACGTACATAATAACTCCGTTCAGAGCCAAGGTTAACCCTGACCGCACGACTGGTCACCCGAAACCCCAAATAAAAAACCAATAGATGTCAGCAGCAGCAGCAGACAGAATACGACTCTGCTTCATGGTAATCACCATTCTCAATCAACAGCTGTCCAACCAAACTCGATAGTCCGCCGGCGCTTCCTGAAACGAGCAGTGCAAGAGAGCCAACAGTTGCCAACACATCGCATGAGATATCCGCGAGCAAGTAGTGCCGCAAAGTGTCTTGGTTCTGATGAAACAGGCACGTTTCAAGACTCGTGTCCCACTCAGCATACGTAAGAATCAAATCGGCAATGCTCGACCCAAGTCGATATAACAGCACTGCAGTCAGTAAACTGAAGAATATTTTGTTTTCTCTTGTTGTAGTGTACGTCTTCACGAGAATAAACAAGTCTGTTGTTTTGCGCGATTCAGAGTTGCTGTCTAGAACAAGGCACGTGCAAGACTCCCACTCACCAAACACCAGCATAAAGCCGTGATACAACGCAGTTGCAACTACAGTCACCGGAGCACAGCTGCTTCTGTCTGCAAAGTACCCAGGCAGATACAAGCAAGTGTTGAGCAAAAGAAGTGCGTTGAACGCAATCGTGACTGCATTGAAGAACATGCGTGGTTCTGATTTGGAGCGTATCTGATGCACAAGTTCTGGCACTAAAGTTTATATGCGACCGTCGGTGCAAGTTAGTATCTTCCACCTTGGAGATAGCGCAAGTGCAGTCACCTGCATCTACCAGCGTACTACAGGTTGCCTGAATATTCAGCCCAAGAATTATGCAAATCAGGGGAAGGCTGGTTGGGCTGCAGTTGGCCATGAAGAAGGAGGGATTTCCAAAAACCAGTAAATTTCAATCGCGCTTTATTGTCAACCAAAAATCGTGTTAAGCGCGACATTGTATTTCTATTTATCTTGCGTTAAACTCTCTTTTCCAGGCTGCTGCGATGCCCTCAGGGAAAGGTAAGTTGGCCTTATCCGACTGAGTGTCATTGAATCGCGGTGCTTGTTTACCCAGGCCACTCTCTGAAGCTCTGTTGGGAGTACACCGAGGTCAGCGCGGGTCAAGATAAAGCCGCAACAAAAAGCTGCAACAATTCCTCAACTGTATACATGCTCCATGTTCATCAAGTAAAGCAACACTGTGTTTTGAATGGCCCAAGCAATGGAAAGAACTTTGAAGCTGACGGTGGGCAGTTGTCCCAAATACATGAGCACAGAGTTTAGCACCAGAGTTAAACTTGAGCGAATCACTGTTTGTAAAATTGAGGGCATCAGGTGACTTTGTCTCTTGTTTATGCGGACGAGAATTCATGAAAAAAAATCAAACCATTTTCCAACGACAGCTGCCCAATCAAATCCGAAACACCTCCAAACTTTCCCGAAATCAACATTGCCAGCGACCCTGCCGTTGCCAATACGTCACAAGCAAGGTCTGCACCAGCGTAATGGAACATGGTCTCGCCATTTTGGCTGTAAGCACAAGCGCCGCTTTCGTCGTCCCAAACACCACCAGAAAGAATCAAGTCCGCTACAGCTGCAGCGAGTCGGTACAAAAGAGCCGTGGTCATGAATGCAAGGAACACCTTGTTTTCGCGTGTGATTATGTAAGTTTTGACAAGGATGAATGTATCTGCATACATCGTAAGATTATTCAATAGTCCCGCTTGAATGAAGTTTCAAAAGCTAACCAAAGATAAGAAGAAAGCCCTGATAAAACACGCCTTCCGCCATATACAGCACACTGCACAGCCGCTCATCCGCAAAATGGTTTGGAATGTACATGCTCGAGTCGGCCATGATCAGCAAGCTAAACGCACAGGTCACGATTCCCAGAAACAGCGGCGATTTTGGGCTGGCATGGCTCTGGAAGAACTGTGGCACTGCAGGACTATCAGTATGTGGGATATTTCTCGGTGGGATGCAGCGCGTACCTGTAGTCACGAGCGTGTTCAGTCCGGACTGGATGGCAAGGCCGTAGATTACGCAGACGAGGGGCAGTTCGGTGGCATCCGTGCAGGACATGGATTTTCATTCAAACAAAAGAAGTGATTTTCGTGCGTTTGATGGTTGGTCACAACTAATACGAAGCATTGTCAATAACATTTTTATTTTCTCCTATGGTTACTGACATAAGTATAAGATTGTCGTCATGCATTTGCAAACTCGCGCTCTCGGGTTCGTGAAGTACGATCTCTATTCCATGCAAGAACTGCTTTGTGGATTTTTGCAACTGCCGCCTCACACTTATTGTCGCTGAATCGCGAAGGTGCATCCGCGCTTGCCCCCGAACCTCTGGTGATAAAGAATTGAAAAGCACAGGTCAGACCAACAGTGGCAGCCAACAAACAAAACGCGTAGATTACTGTAAACATGCTCCATGTCCATCAGGTAGATTATAGTAGTGTTCTGGATGGCCGAAGCAGCTGAAAGAACCTCGAAGCTGAGGTGGGGCCGGTGTGCCAAGTACATGAGAGCCAAGCTGAGTATCAGAGTTAAGTTTGACCGCGTTACTAAATAAAACGCGCGTTATTAAATGCACCTTGAGCAATTCAAAGCCGGTGTTGTTGTTGTGTGACGAGTAACAAACCATTTTCCAACGAAAGCTGCCCAATCAAATCCGCAACGCCTTCAAACCTTCCCGAAACAAGCATCACAACCGCACCAGCCGTTGCCAACGCATCACAACCGAGATCCGCACCGGCATAGTGGAACAAGGTCTCGCCGTTTTGTGTAAATTTGCAGGAGCTGGTTTCTTGATCCCAAGCGCCGCCGGATAGGGCCATGTGGAACACTGTGGATATGGCCGGCATAGAAGCGCAAAATCATCAAGGCACAACATATTCTGTTTTCGCGGTTGATGATGTAGGTCTTGATGAGGATGAAGACATCTGTTTTGTTGGTGGAAGAAACGCGTTGTTCAAAACCTTCCTTTAGGACAAATTGGAATACGCGTTACAACAAGACAAAAGATGGAGTCCCATGTACCAAACAATCAGAATTTTGGATTCGACAGGGTTTGAACAAACTGCGGGTCTGGGAGAGACGCGTTTAAGTAAATACAGTACGAGTCCGTACGCACGCACCAGTTGCGACCAGGGTCCTACTGAATGGCCAGTCCGTGGATGATGCAAACGATGGGTACCGTTCTGGCATCAGCATTGCAGCAGGCCGTGACTTGTGAGATTTTCATGAACATGTTTCCAATTTTTGCTTCTTCACAGAATGCCGAATGGTCAGAAATCAAGTTTTTTTTCTCAACTCGCTACTTCAGAGTATCTACCAAATACAAGCATCGACAAATGGTACGTAATGATTTCGAAAAGTGTTGATTGAAGTGAAAACTGGAACTATCGGCAAAGTAGTTTTGGAATGTATCCGAGCATATTCATGAGCATGAACGCATTGAAAAGGACCCTCGATGAAACCACGAAAGCTGGTTCTTTGCGGCTGGCTAAGATTCGGATCAGTTTGGGAACTGTTTGCGTTCCAATGAAAAGGAAGACGGCGAGGCTTAAGCTAAAACCCTTTCACAACACTGCTGACCACTTTCAATGAGAGCCACACCGCACGCTTGAATCGTGAGTCCTACAACCAGAGTTAGAAGAGGCGGACCTGTGGATGTACAGCTCATCGTTTGCTGAAAAGAAATTGTGTGTATTAAGGTTTGCAAAATTGCCATGCTTTAATATGACCGAATGAATATCGCTGCCCTTAAACCCGCCTCACTGCCAACCAGATATCTGTATCAAACACAGGGGTCGAATATTACTCTTTCAGTTCGACTGTGATGGAAGAGTTGAGCACTTTGGCTTCTTCTAACGTCTGATTCAGTTTCCCGTATAATCCATCCCGGAAATTAAGCAGCTGAGACGATAAATGCGGGCGGGTGAGACGAGGGGGGCTTCCAAATATCAAAACAAAAAGAAAATGCACACCTCAAATTTGTCCAGAATCTCCTTTTCTTTCAAACACGACTTGATGTAAGCAAACAGATCCCGGACGGCCTGAGTCTTTGAAAATTTGCGCACGAGCCGTGTTCCATCTGCAGTTTTTGTTATCAATGATCCATTACACTCTGGATCACTTCCATTTAATATTTCGCCTCACCTGGAAGCTTGAATTGCAACCGCGTAACATCTGCACTTAGGGCAGGCTCGGGACTTGCAATTGAAGGAATCGATGCCCACTCTGCAAACGAAAAACAGTGTCAGTGAGCGCGGATAACAACACCAAAAGCTCTCAAAAAGTCACCATCAATAGTCGCAACTTCCACATCTTCATCATCATCTCCAGTCAGGTCCATCACTTGCTGAGATCCCGATGATCCACCACCAAGAGATGCCGCGATGGCAAGATTCAGCTGTTCCTCTTCAGTCAATTCACCGACACTTTGAGACTGAATAAAAGTCGTGAGTCAAGAGCGCAAACGCTGTGAAAACAGCAACAAACACATAAAAATACCGCTTTTCGTTTGGGTTTCGGGGCACGGAAATTGTCGAGACTGTTTAAATCGAGAAATGTTGCGACTGAATATTGAAGTGATGGTCAGCGAAAAAAAAAGGAACCAGAGAATCTCGCATCATTTGGCCTTACATTCTTGCAAAAGAACTTCCTTTTTTGGCGTCGTTGTCCATACTTTCATACTCTCTCCTGAAATATAACAGCATTGATCAGATGCCATGAAATCAAACCGACCAAATCTTTTCTTACCAGTCCTCGGATCCAAGATGGCAAAATACGGCAAAGCATCGACCCGATAAAACGAAGCATGACGCATGCCGTCCGGAGAATCAGACGGATAAAACAAAAACACAAAACTCGCAGAAATAAATTCGCGCACGAGAGGTGAGTTCCATAGATCGCGTTTCTGCGCTTCACACGCAAACTCGGTGCGGTCTGAGACCGTCACTAGGATCCATTTCGATGCATCGCGGGCTTCTTGGCGCGCCTGTTTTTTTCGTTGTTGGGTAACAGTTGGCAAAAGTTTTTAAGAGTTTGGATTGGTGTCAAAGTTGAACAGATATTTAAAGTTCTTTACCGCATCAAAGGACCCTTCAAACATGATTTCATACGGCGTTGCAAACATCCGCGCCAGTTTGTTTGCTTTCGAGTCTCGCTGAGCACTGCTGCTGGCCCCGCTCGCAGAGAAAGCACCCTCCGACGACGCATGCCGATGAGATCCAAGCGGAATAGGTAAAGAAGACATTGACGACGACGACGACGAAGAAGCAGCAGCAGCGAATGCAGCGTCCTCAAATACATCCTCGTCATATACAGAGTACATGGGCCCACCACCCACGAGCGTGTCATGACGGGGGGCAATAACTGGGCGGTACGAGTCCTCCGCATGTTGTCGAATGATTTCGTCCATTTCTGTGCTTTCGTTGATGCCGGTGTCTGCACCCGCATTGGCGCTGCTGCTGCTGCTGCCTCCACCTGCACCAGTGCCAACAAGGCCGGCACCGTGCTCCATGAACAGGGCTACGGCATTGTCCAACTGTCCGTCTGCAAGAGAAAGAAAGCGCTGGGCCAGGTCTGGTTCGGTGTTTGTGATGGCGCAGAAGGTTGCAATGGATTCGGTTTCTTCTTCGGATGACTGCATTGACGCGTTTTTGTGGATGTTTTTTATGGATGGTTTATTTTAGTTGTCCGTAGATAAATCATACCAAATGGAGGAGACAAACACTGCGAAAAAGACGCCAAGTGACTTTCTGGGTGCTGCGATTGGCGGGCGCGTTGTCGTCAGACTCAACTCGGGCGTCGAGTACAGGGGCGTGCTTGCGTGTCTCGATGGATACATGGTTGGTGTACCTCTCTCTGTCTCTGTCTCTCTCTTCTACTCACTGTCTATCTCTCTCTCCCTCTCTCCCTTACTCACTGGCATTCATCATGCAGAACATTGCAATGGAGCATACGGAAGAGTACGTGGGTGGGGATCTCAAAAACAAGTATGGCGATGCATTTATTCGAGGAAACAACGGTACGAATCTTTCTCTCCTTCTCCACTTCGATTTACCGCTTTTGACGCGCTTATTTCCTCGCTTCTTTCGACAGTTTTGTACATAGCAGCAAGCAAGTGATTCAAACGTTATTTCATGAACACAACAAAAAAACAATATAAAAACTGGTGCAAAGACAGTGACTGAGAGCAACTACTTCCCGCCCATCACATGCTCAAACACTGCAATGGCAGTCCATTTTCGATTCTCAGCCTCGGAAAATACAAGCGACCGATCCGGATTGTAAAACACCTCGTCGTCAACTTCCTCGAGTTTGCGTGGTAAGCAGTGCATAAACTTCCAATCCGGATGCGCGTTTCCGAGTTTCGCCATTGCTTCAGTCACCTTGTACCCTGCAAAGTCCTTTAGTTTGGATTCCTTGTCAGCCTCTTGACCCATCGACACCCAAGTGTCTGTAACGATAATGTGAGCGCCATTGCACGCGACGCTAGGGTCTGTAGTGTACGACACAGTCCCGTACGTGTCACCCGCGACATTTTTGGCACGAGCTCCTTCAACAGCGACGAATTCCTTGATGTCGGCGTCAATCTCGTACCCGGCAGGCGTTGCAACGCTAACATGGATACCGAGCCGAGGCAAAGACACCAATAAAGAGTTGATAATGTTGTTCGCATCTCCCACCCAAGCCACTTTCACACCTTCAAGGCGTGGTAGATCCTCGCCTGAGGAAACAATTTCCTTCAAAACACGTTCTCCAAGAGTAGCTTCGTAGATGGTCATGATATCTGCCAGAGCTTGCATTGGATGATATTTTGCAGTCAGAGCATTGATGACAGGAGCTCGACTGTACTGGGCCAGCTCTTCAATCTCCTTGTGGTCGCCTAGCCGCGCAAAGACGGCATCGACCATGCTTCCAACTACTGTTGCAGTATCGCGCCATGACTCTCCTCCCTTGGCTGGATCACCAAGTTGAATATCATTCGAGCCGAGAAACATTGGATGCCCGCCTAGGGAGCTCCAAGCTGTCTCTGCGCTGATACGAGTACGAGTACTCTTTTTCGTAAACAGGAGGGCAAGAGTTTTTCCGTGCAACATGTTGGTGTTTGAAGCCGGCGGAGTATGTGGGTGTGCATGTTTGAAGGCAAGACTGCGGTGCACCAGCGAGAGGATGGTTGCTGGTGGCAGCGTCTTGAGAGTGAGAAAGTGGTTGGGTTTGTGGGCCTGCGTCATTGCGGTTCTGAACATGGCTGTGTTGTTTAGTATGTGTGTTTAATGCGTTGGGTTCAAAGCAGAGAGCCGTGACTCACTTTTGATAAGATAAGAGAGCGTTGTTTGGGGTGTGTTTAAGCAGAGTTGCCCTTGTAGATCTGCGTGCGATGGCATTGGAGGTACGGTTAGTAGGATGTGTGGATGTCCGGCGGAGAGGGATGTGTTTGGGAAGAGGGAGGGAGGGTGGGTGGGCACTGGACAGCTGCTTGTGCACATAGATGGACGCATAGAATCACCTGTTCGCTAATGTAGTCTTGGCTAACAACTTCGGATGAGTGACGGTACATAAACAGCTTGCGCCGGAGAAAGAGCCAGAGAGAGAGAGGGACTGTCTGTTTGGAAAAACAAAATGAGAACGAAACAGAATTTCCTTCCTTTTATAGTCTGGACATGGATCGATGATGTCACTTTCATTTACGCTTCATTTTATTATATCGAGATAACGCATCCAGATAAGTAAATATGTACAGATCCACACGTGCTGCGTCGTCAACCACGGCCGTCGGTTTCGAAGATGCCGTGAGGACGGGTCTTGCCACAGACGGCGGTCTCTTTGTACCGGAGCAGGTGCCCAGGTGATGTCTCCCCCACACTTGCTGTGGCTTGCGATGCTAACACGAACCAACAGCCTCTTCTCGTTCGAGAAACACGCCAAAGAGTGGGCCTCGCTGGAATACCACCAAGTCGCATTCAACATCTTCAGGCACTTTGTCCCCACAGAAGAAGTGTCGGATTCAGACCTTTTCGAAATCGTCAAAAAGAGCTACTCAACCTTCTCACACCCCAAAGTGACTCCAGTTGTGAAACCAGGCTCGCATGACGGAAACAGTAAATATCCCTTCCAGATTACTTGATTCTTTTGATTTCGAGACTTCTTATCTCTTAAAACAATGACACAGTCCGTATCCTCGAACTGCACCACGGACCCACTTTCGCCTTCAAAGACGTCGCTCTTCAATTTGTCGGAAACTTGTTTGACTTTTTCCTGTCGCGTCCACCACCGCCAACCACCTCGCACAAGAGCACCCGTATTGCAGTGCTCGGCGCAACCTCAGGCGATACAGGAGGCGCCGCAATTTACGGCCTACGCGGAAAACGCAACGTGGACGTATTTATTCTGCACCCAAAAGGAAGAATCAGTTCTGTGCAAGAGCAGCAAATGACTTCGGTGCTAGACGCAAATGTACACAATGTTGCCGTCGACGGCGCTACGTTTGACGATTGCCAGGAAATTGTTAAAGTGTGTTTTGGGGATCTCGAGTTTAAAAACAAGTACAGCTTGGCCGCAGTCAATTCCATCAATTGGGCCCGCATTCTTGCCCAGACTACGTACTACTTTGTTTCGTACTTGTCGCTTATTAAGGAGCTTGGACTGGAAGGTAGCGTACCATGATATCGCTTTCATCAAACGCGCTTTTTCTGACTTTTACGAAATCAGACGAAAAAGACATTTCAAAGCTCCCTCGCATCAATTACTCTGTACCCACTGGAAACTTTGGCGACATTTTGGCAGCATACTACGCCAAGCGGATGGGTCTCCCTCTCGGCGACCTCATTATCGCGACAAACTCAAACGACATTCTGCACCGTTTTATCGAAACTGGAATCTACGAAAAGCCAAGTAGTCCCTCGGCAAATCCAAGCGATGCCGTCAAAATCACGCATAGTCCAGCCATGGATATTCTCGTGAGCTCCAACTTTGAACGCGTGTTGTGGCATTTCGCCGTGCAACATTTCGGAGATGTTGGTGAAGCGAGTGCCGCGATTTGCAAATGGATGGCTGATTTAAAAAGCGTGGGAAGATTCCAAGTGCCAGATGGCGTGTTGCAGCAGACGAGGGCGTTCTTCAAGTCACAGACTGTAGACAACACCGAAACGATTGAGTCTATCCGCAAATGGTATAACGACACTGGATACGTTCTTGATCCGCATACGGCTGTTGGAGTAGTTTCGGCGGAACGGGAGAATCGTGTGGAGGGAAGAAACGTGTCGGGTCCACTTGGTGAGATTATGGTTGTGTTGGCGACAGCATCACCGGGCAAGTTTCCCGAGGCTGTGTTTGAAGCGATTCCGCAAGGCTTAAAGTACGAGGACTTTGCGCCTGTGCCTCTGGTGTTGCAGGCAGGATTGCCGAAGCGGATGGTGACAGTGACTGTGCATGAGAATGACCGGGATCGAGCGACGGCGGATGTGAGGAGAGTGCTCGAGTGCACGCTTGCGTCTGTTTCGAAGCTTTGAATTTTTGTTTGAAGTCGTTGTTGTTGTTGTTGGTGTCAATCAAAAGATCTTTTTATTTCTCAATGAGTCAGAACAGAGATAAGGTCACCCGCACACACACACACACGCCCCTCATGCCTCCCACCCTCCACTGAACAACCAACACAACAGAAACCAACTGCCTTCCAATCCATCGCGGCCGGAATGATCGCCGGCGGCATCGAAGCAACCATCACATACCCAACAGAGTTTGTCAAGACCCAGCTGCAACTTCAAGGAAAGGCAACTCCGGGCCAGCAAGCGTCCAGCACAATGCATGCAACCAAGGTTAGCATCTACTTCGTCTCCCCAATCGTTGCGGGGTTTTTTTGCTAAACACATAAAGTACAGCACTTTACAGGCCCAATCGATGTCATCCGCGTGACATTGAAACAACATGGCGTGTTTGGATTATACCGCGGCTTATCTGCGCTCGTGATTGGAACAGCGTCGAAAGCAGGGGTCAGATTTCTCGTGTTTGATCAAATGAAGGCGTTGCTCGCGGATAAAGATGGGAAAGTTTCGGGTCCAAGGATGATGGTTGCGGGGCTGGGTGCGGGTGTGATGGTATGGTTCATGTTTTTTTGCGGATTGTATTATCTGTTGTGATGGCTGGGGCTCAATGTCAAAACAACAACCCAATTACAGGAAGCTGTGATTGCAGTGACACCGACAGAGACAATCAAGTAATGATAACACAATACTTCGCATGCAATTGACGGCTAACAAACATTTGGAATCCACAGGACAAAGTTGATTCAAGACCAAAACCTGCTCAAGCCGCGATTTAAAGGCCTGATCCACGGCACGCGCATTATCATTGCCGAGCAAGGAATCTTGGGGATTTACCAGGGCGTCACGACAGTCATTGCTCGGCAGGGCGCAAACAGTGCCGTGCGGTTGGCTGCGTATGGGATGATGAGGGAGAAGTTGACGGTGCGGTATGAGGGAAAGAGTGTTCCTGCCTATGCCACGTTTGGGTAAGTTTTCTTTTGTTTATTTTTGTGGCAAATCGACGCAAGATTGATCGCGAGTTTTGTACCATACCCAGAATCGGAGCAATTGCTGGAATCATTACCGTGTACACGACCATGCCTTTGGACGTTTTAAAAACGAAAATGCAAGCAACAGATGCGCGGCAGCGGTACAAGAACTCGGCAGACTGCGCCGTTCAAACATTCAAAGACGAGGGAGTGCTTGCATTTTGGAAGGGCGCTACACCGAGACTTGGACGGTTAATTTTCTCTGGCGGGATCGTGTTTACGTGTTACGAGGAAGTGATTCGGTTGATTCGGTTGTTTTGAATGGACAGACTTTTTGTGTGTGCGGCATGACTGAGAAATAATCTTGAAATGAATCGCTACACACGCCCGGCACAGAACCCAGACGTCCTCTTCAGCAAAGCCGTTTCAAAGATTGTGCAGCACGATACAGCCATTCCAATGAGACAGGACGCCTATTCCCCTCGGCGTAAATAATAAAAAAAAAACAGTGGCATGCGCCGCACTTGCATTGCGCCAAAGTCTGGGATTCGTTTGAGGCGCTTTCCGAGTCAGAATATGGGGCAACGCGGACAGAGGGGCGTCATTGCAACTATTCAAGAGTACCAATGTTGACAGTCTTTTTGGATGTGGCAACGGCTGCGGCAATGAGCAGCCATGCAAAGTGTGTGGTGTGAAGCATGCGGCTTTCCAAATGAAGTGAAATTGTCCTTCACCCAACCTGTCAAACCATTTAAACCATTGTCTCCAATAACTCACTCGCAAGCAATACGGTTGAAATGAGTGGTGCTGTGAGTCTGCTGTTGCTCGAGACAAAGTTAGAAGCGGAAGGCAAGGCTTTATTCGTCCAGATTGGTAGAAGGATTCTAAGTGGGGCAGAATGTTCGATAGCGAGCTTTGATAATAAATGCTTCCTTTATTTTCGCGAGTATTCGGACGCGTGTTGAGAAATACGGGGAGAAATCCTTTGAGTAACCAATCCAACTGAAACTCGCAATTGGGTGTGCATCATCTGTTTCAGAAGCAATAAGCGTCTCAGCAATTCGATCGTCTTGGTGTGGTAATAGAGCCTCATGCATGGCGGTCAAGATGGCTCCTCTGTTGGGTCAACATGACTCGTTGACTTTAAAAGCTTTGATTTTGCGTTCGCGATTTCTGCGAAATCACGATTCCCGCAAAGTCACGATTACGCGCCGAATTCCTGGACTTCCAAACAGCAGGTCCAAGAGTATTGTATGAATAAAAAGAAGCGGATACTGTGGAGAAATGATAAACCTTGCATGGTGTTGCACTTGAGTCCTAGAAACAGGTACCGACAGCAGGTTCGATCATGCACCCTGATGTAATCATTTGGCATGAGGAAGAAGCGCGGCGGCGTGGAAACGACCCAAGGGGATTCTCTTTTAAGGTCAGTAGATTCAGCCACAACCAAAGACGCGTAAAAATGAAATTGTCTGTGAAGAGTGATTCGTCAGAATTATGGGCGACTTGCTGGCATTGTGTAAATTTGTGTCAACACAATGCGAGCCCAAAAATAGAAATTAAATAAGAGTCACTGCGCAAAGCCGAAAGCACTTCTCCGATCATGTCGCGGTGCATAGGATCGTTGAGATGGCTATATGACCCGACCAGGACATGGACCCTCGGCGTATCTCCATCGACCCAATTGTCTCGCTTCCCAGGCCATCTCCACCTCGCGCTGGCAGAGTGCACTTAGGCCTATGTCCCAGTTGATATACGAGCGTCATTGGAAGCATTGCAGGTACCCCTCACTTTCTTTACTGTGGACTCCGGCGCTAACTTCCAACACCAACGATCAACTTGCAGACACTGTCGAACGCGACATCTCCAGCGAGCCTCCTGAAAAATCGACAATCACACATTCTACCGCAGCATCCCTGAAATTATCTCGATTCATCTTGCTTCCTGGCAGCCAATTGATTTGCAGGCTAATCGCACGCCATCCTTTTCCAACCAAAGTTCATTCTGAGCATACAAGGTTCCCTGACTTTCTCGGCGGTGAATCGTGTCGCCAGTATCGAAAAATTCTGCATGCAGCCGGCTCCGAATTCGAACTTCTCGAACGTGACATCCATTGAGTAGACATTTCGGAATCGTGCATCGCAGTTTATTTTTGTCAGTTGATGCCCAGCGGTGCTTTGTTTTCAACATGGATCACCTCAATGTTGCCAACGGAGCGAATCCACGCGGCATTAAGGGGTTCGCTGTCAGGAATATGCTGACGATAGACGGCCCGCGTTGAGCCATCCCAGAAATTGAGCAGCGCCGTCGAGAAGATGGATTGAGTCCCCCATTGCGCCGGCTGGATCGTCAAATTAACGTGGAAAATATTGAGACTCACATGAAGCGGCTTGAAGTTCAACAGCAATGTCCGTATCTACCTGCACAAATACGACATATTAATGCTGCATTTGGAGTCCGATACATGACGCGATACCTCATCATCCAGCGTGGAATTGAGCAGCGCCGGTGGTTCCAGATGCAGTTAATTCGGACGAATTTGGAGTGGTGGTTCTGAGGTCTATTTTTCGCGGTGGTTGTTTGCAGCCAACACGAGAATACTGCGAGTGGCTAATTCGGGATCGAACTCACTTTGTCGCTGGGTTGGGTCGAACATAGAAGGAAACTCCATCGCAGCGCATCCGACCTCTGTTTAAATCCTCGCTGCAAGCGCCAGCCTGTTCGAACGTGTGGCAGAGACCAATGCGTGGTTCCCGTCCAACGGGGATTCAAGCGTCTGTTTCTTGGGCACACTCCTTCAATAATATTCCGCAAATATTTATAATATTTTAGTTTCATTTCCTGTTGGGCGTTCTGGGAGCAGCAAAAATAATTGTCACGAAAAGGTGAGCGTCTTCCTCCACACTTTCTGCAACTTCCACTCCTTCCCCGTATCACACGTCGAGGTTGGATAATTGCGTTGGATCTATCGCTGGGACAGGGATCTCTTGCGCTCCCATCCCTTCACTTGATCGCTTGTTCTACTTGATCTTCCCACGCGTTGCCCTTTCTTCTCACCGCGTCAATTTTTTCCCCTCACAGACACATATACTACACAAGACCGCGACCAAATACAAGCCAGCACCTCCCACCTCCGAAAAAAAAAGTAAGTAGAGTTCGAGCGCTCATTTCAGGTCCCTTGCCCTCCCCTTCAACCCACCCTTGTTCCCGAGCATGGTCAATCGCTCTCCCATCGATGGGACAACAATGTAACGGCACCAAGTTCTCTGCGGGCATCCTGCTGGATGTGTGTGTTGCCTTGGAGTCTCCAGGGCTGTCGATCTCAAACGGAATTGTCACTTATCTGCAAATCATTTCCCACTCTCGATCCATTGCATTGCATTGATTCTAACTCCCTCTTCTATTTTCAACAGAAGATCAAATATGTCTACCCCATGTCTTCAAGCTAAACTTGACCAATACTGGAAACTCCAAGCGGCGCTCTCCGTGGCAGTGGAGGCCCTCCTCCTTGCTCAAAAGAAGAACAACGACAATATCAAGGCCATCATGCAAATAATCGTCGCAGGTGGCGAGTCTGATGTTCAGCCTTGGAAGCTGGACATTGCACTTGCCCCTGCGCATGTTTTAAAAAATTCAGCGCTTGAAACGGACAACCGCGAGTGTCTAAGCGTCGTAAGTCTGGAGAAATTTGTCCAGTTCGAAAGCCAGAAAACTCTTGTCGGGGAGGAGATCAGTTTTGACGTGGTATGTTTGTGATTCTTGTCTTTCTTGTTAAGCTGAGTTTCTCATTACCTGGTGTCAGGATGTGCTGGCAACTGCCGCCGCCACTGAGAAAGAGGGCGAGAACAGGAGCCCAGAATCTTCAGACGACGATGGAAGGTTCCTGTATTGCCTGTTCACTGATCCGATGGTGAGTTAATCTTATCACTGAAAACGAGAGGTGACCTGTTCGGAAAACAACAGGTTATTTCGGCCGAGGTTTCGTGGCATTTGGTCAAAGAATCGGCAGTCGAAGTCTCTGGCTGTGATGTTGAGTCATCTGCCATCGTTTTGCGTGCCGAAATGGACCAGGTAAGAAGTTGGTGATCCTTGTCACAACTGCTATTTTTGTTAATCTGGGTTGCACTTATCTGGCTGTAGGATGAGCAGGTCACTGCAGAGGAGGTCAGTCTAGAGAAGTACACGGTTAAAGAAGAGTACGCATACAGTTTGTACTCGGACTCTGCGGTGAGTTCATCTTTCTCAGATTGAACGAATGTTGACCCTTTTTGAAAACGACAGGTTATCGCATCCGAGGTCGCCTGGTGGATGACCCAAGAGGCGTTGGTCGACTGCTCAGGTTACGCTGTGGAGTTTGTAGACTCTACGAGCCAACGCGAGAGGGAAGCTGATCCCCGACCAGCTGTCGCACCCAACGCACGAAGCGCTTCATCAGGATCCAGCACGAAGACCAGAAGGCGGCGGGTATACAGACCGCCGGCAAAGGGTATTTCGCCACGGCTAACCCAAGGCGAAGTAAATGCTATCAGCCTGCAAAGGCGCAAAAAGTGAAGGATTACTTGAATAATTGATCGCCGTTTTAGTTTCCGTCTTTTATTTTTATTTTCTTGGATGATCTGGAAAATCGATTCCTGTTGGATGGAGCATGGATAGAATGAAGAAATGAGTTGGAAGATTTGATACGATCTCAATTCAACGTTAAAGAAGCGATTTGTTCTGAGTTGTTTCGATTTGCATTGTCTCGGATCACCTCTCATTTAACATCTCATTTAACATCTCATTTAACATCTGCGAACCACTGAAACCAGTCTGCCAACGCGAAATAATAAACGCGATGCCAACACGAAAAAGCGACAGCGAAGTAGCGACCGTGATAGCAACACGAAATAGCGACCGCGGTGCCAACATGAAATAGCCAACACAAAACAGAAATCGCGATAACAACGAAAATATAGCGACGGTGATGCAGAACAAACGCCATGTGCAGTCGAAAAAGCCTTAATCTATCAGCGCCTCGTCTTGGAGCTGAGGTACCGTTGTTTTACTTGGGCAAGGAGAGCGTACATTGTTAACACTTCCAAACATTTGAACAACCCAACAGAAGTTCATCCCGTTGATCGAATCACGTATGAAAGCTTCTCATCAAACGCAATATTCGGATTCAAAAGCACGGATTTGTCCAGCAACCAAAACTCAAACATCCAATGCTCAAACATCAAATGAACGAACATCGTCTCCCAGCTTGCAAACAAGGAGTTTGGGCGCTTCCTTTTACCTGCAATATTTCAGCGAGGAGTGGAATCATCTCATCGGGCATGTCGCAGAAGGAGACGCCCGATGAGCCGCGATGCTGCTGCGGTTGTGCCATTGTGAGTGGGCTCAAAAGCGAGCGCGTTGTGTGCAGTGTGTTTCGTTTTTTTTACAAAAAACACGCTATTTTATTTCTGTGGTGGTTTGAAGGTGTATTTGCGCCAGCACTTCCCCAAACGCACCCTCCTTGGTGAGAGCCAGATACTTTTTGTGCAGCAGAAGGGCGGCCAGCGCATCTTCAATACTGTCGTGAGTGTCCTGTTGAATGTCGCTGCGAAGGAGACTCCACGCAAGGAAGCGGAGCGACGGTGTCCTGGTCACAGAACCCACGGCGTCAGTTACACTGGAACAAGTTGCAAACACACGCACCTCTGCCGCTCTTTGATGAAAAAGATGTCCACAATATCGATAATTTGCTCCTGATCTGAGAAAAAATGCGTAAGTCCAGCGATCGCCAATGCTTGCGTGTCCGAAAACTCAACTGATTGTCCGAAAATCTTTCTTGAGTCCGTGCCCCACAAAATGCATCCTGAAGTGACGCAGCTTCTGGTACGCTACTTTTAATTGAATAAGTGGATGCGTTGAAGTCGTGGAATCCAGATCGCCAGCTATTTCATTTCAACATGACTTTTAAGGGGGGTCGAGAGATCCCATAATTTGACACACGCGTCGGGGAGCATTGCATTGTGAATCCGGTGGTTGCGAGGAGGACTGTGGGGCCCTTTTGCGCGCTGGGATGGGCATGGAGAGAGGTCTAGATCGGAAGCATTCCTGAGTGTGAATCGAAGCGGGATATGACGCGTGCGGGGCGGGTAGTTTCATGTCTCGGACATGCACGGCACCAGCAGGTGTTGCGCACAGTGGTAGTTTCGAAGAAGTATTGGGAGGTGAGGAAAGCGGTCGCATCATGACGTAGGGTGTACTTGATCCGTGTTGAGCGAGAGTTTTCTGAATAATTCGACTTGTCTCGACTTTTTCGAAAGGGAGAGCCCAATGATCCATCAAATGATCTTCACCCGATCGAAGTCCAACAAGAAGTAACGCGCCAAATGAGGTTGACACAACAAGATCGCTGTCAATGAGAGCCATGCACTGAAAGAGGCCAATTGACGAATTCTCGCTCGCACGGAGAATCCAGCGAGATCGAAGCGAGTCCCGGTCTCTCAGAGAAACTGCAAAAGATAGAAGCACGTGAAGCGGGAGAAAAAGAAAAAAAGAAGCGACTTAGACAACACACGCGAGGAACTGAGAATCATTCGTAAAAAAACTTACTCTCGCCGTAGGCAAGCACCACAAGACCCTTATCGACACTCTCGATGGCTCTAACGCCACTCTGTGCTACGAATCCGCATGTATGCAAACTCAAACTGGGTGGCTGCATGGGCAGCGCGCGCCCATGTTTTCGGACGGTGGAGCATCAGTTGCAATCTCTGCCTAAGAGCCCACGTTCTCAGTGCCGATCCAAACAAGCGCCTCGATGCAGTCAAAGTGCATGCATGTGATCTGGGTCAACAACGCCAACTCGTTGCATTTATTTGCAAGTTCAATAAACACGTCCCGTCTGCCCTTCAACTCGTCTGCCGTTCAACTCATCACAACTCATCCTTTCCACCAAGAATATCCAACAGCTCAACATGGAACACAAGCGTGGCTCCTCCAGGGATCTTGCCACCTGCACCACGGTCTCCGTATCCTGAATTGTCGATTTTAGATAACGCAGCCTCCCCCGCCTATGGATCCAATACAGAAATAGAGACTCACCCCAGGCAGGCGGGATAATCAGCTTCCGCTTCTCCCCAACACACATGTCGAGCAACCCTTGGTCCCATCCTTTGATAACCTGCCCTTGGCCCAGGGTAAACTCAAACGGCTGGTTACGATCCACAGAGCTGTCAAACTTGTCGCCGTTGCTGAAGAGGGTTCCTGTGTAGTGCATGGATAATTTGTCGCCGGCTTTCGCCTTACGCGTGCATTCTTCGGCTGGGACTCTCTTCATGACGCCTTTTTTGATATTTGGACGGTCGTTTGTTAAGAGAAGTCAATGCGATCGTTGCTGCTGTTGTTGTACCGATTTGGAGCTTCGTAGGAGGCGCGCGCTCCTTCTTGACGCCATCTGCAGTGGCAGAGACGGCAGCAACGGCCGAGAGGAGCAGCGATGCGAAAGCAACGAGTTTGATTTGAATATATTCGGTATTTATTTATAGCCACACGATCAATTCACAACTCCTCTTTGCCCGCAGAAGGAGCCTCCTTGTTGAGGATGGCCAACAGCTCCACGTCAAAGACAAGAGTCGCTCCCCCAGGAATGACTCCACCAGCGCCTCTGTCGCCGTATCCTGCGATATGAATGATGAGCAATGGAAATAGAACATAACAAAACACATACCAAGCGCAGGAGGAATAGTCAACACACGCTTCTCGCCCACACACATGTCCAACAACCCTTTATCCCATCCTTGAATCACGCGACCCGTGCCAATCACAAAGTTGAAGGGCGAATTACGGTCGCGCGAGCTATCGAACTTGCGTCCATTTGAAAAGAGCGTGCCAGTGTAGTGCATGGACAAATTATCGCCCGATTTGCTTTTGCGCGTGCATTCGGATGCGGGGACGGCGTGGGTGACATCTGCGAATTATGTAGTCGAAGTTGAGTGCGCTTGACCCAATGACAGAGCACGGCTCACCAACAACAAGCTCAGCCGGCGCTTGTTTGTCTTCACTCGACTCGCTCGCGTACGCAACGGCAAACAGTCCAAACAGCACAGTCGATACCTTCATCTTTTGATGCAACTTACTTTTTATCCCAACACCAAAATGTTCACTTCATACTCGTCAGCGCGGGTCCCACCCACCAAAATCACAGCCATGGGCACAGAAAACATCATCTGCGAGGACACTGAGATCCAGGGCGGATCCATCCACTTTGGCGGCAGCAACATTGTCCATCCAAAGTCAAAGATCCGGAACGAAGCTGGCGGTGCTATCGTCTTTGGCAACCGCAACATTATCGAAGAGGGCGCTGTCATCATCAACTGGTGCATCTATAATGGACAGATGGGAATGCTGGTTTCACACTGACTGTGCATGATTTCTATCAGGTCCTCAGAGACGCTCAACATTGGATCGGACAACTTGTTTGAAGTCGGATGCGGTAAAGACAAATGAAAACGACACACCTGTGACCAATGGCTCACTATTGTTTGTTTTGAAAGTGTTTGAAGGGTTGGGAATCGGCGATGGCTGCGTCATTGAACCCAAAGGTAAATCAACAACACATCTGTCAAGAATCCTCACTCTCACAACAACAAACAAACAAAACAACAGCCAGGATCTTGCCAGGCGCCAGTCTCGGCGACAATTGCGTGGTCGGGGCAATGTGCAAAACCTTTGAACGCGATGTGGTCCCAAATGACACTGTCATTTTCGGAGGTAACAATGACAGGCGCATTCAGACGGCGCGTTCGAAGGAGCAGGAGATTCTGCATACGAAGCATATTGAGTATTTGAAGGATGTTTTGAAGAGATCGCATCCGGCAAAGGTACGTGTGATTTTTTGAAATCAATGTAACTGATCCTTTCCCCGCGCATGCGCACAGGCTGGAATCACCCAAACCATCGGCGTCGTATCATAGAAACCACCCCTGCTCCGCCAAAACATAAAAAAAGTAATAAAAATAATGCCCCATATTCTAAATCCCTCCAGTTGCATCAGTTTTCCCTCAACATGCGAAACTTTTCAAACTTGAAGTAATCGTCCTTTGCCGTCGGATGGTACTGCTCCAGAAGCGATCGAGTCGTTTTATAAAACTCGCTCGTTTTGTCACGCCCATCAATCACGCATTGCAGACATGTTCGATGATACCGCCTTGTTAATAGATACTGCGTTCCGAAACCTCCAGCGGCGATTGCAACAACCGAGTATAGTTTCAGACTCATGGGAATGTTTCGACGGCCGACAGGATCCTTTGAAGAACAGAACGAAAATAAATGAGCCTGTAGACATGACAGCAGCTTTTTTCATACAATGGCATAGTATCCGACGCCGGACCAGAACATGAAATTCAACGGGGTTGAAATGGATTCGGAGAAGGAAAAGGCCGACAGGCATTTCTGCTCCTGTGTTTTTGGGTCGAATAGTCGAATAGTCGCAAGGAGGAGAGGGTGTCAGTGTCATGGCCAAACCAATGCTGTCAAACGAGACGTTCGCCAAGAGTACCTCGGCATTCGGCGCTGCGATCGTTTGATCGGCAATGCTCTTTTGAAGATGTTGGACCAGCGCAAACTCAATCATTTTTATTCATACTGGGTTGACACGTCAAAACACGTCAAAACACTCGCCACATTTCGCGCCCCCACCACCAACTTCATACACACGTTCTGAGTCTCCTTTTTTAAGCTGCACTCGCCCGTCAGCAAATAAGGCCTCGCGGTTGTCAGGATGGGTTCTGATTGGTGGCAAACTTGAGGCACCAGTCGCTTGGCTGAATGGGATCCCAATCCTTTTCTGCAAGCCTGGTTTCCACCGCTTCAATGTCGCCTTGCAGCACGGATAAAGTTCCAAACAAATGCGCCTGTCAAAGTGAGGTGCGAGCAAACGCCAAGTCAGTAAGCAGGATCTGCGAGAGCATCTTTGCTGACAGGGCCACTTTGAAAATGTAGTCATTGATGGGAAGATGGACGAGGATCTGTTCGAGCAGTTTGCGCAGGAGAGACAGCAGAGACATGGTTGAGTGGGTTGGTTGATGCGTGGTGGGTGCCATTTCCTGTTCGGATTTACAAGTCCGCCCAGTTCAAACACACATTCAACCAAGCATTCCCACGCCGTCTGTCATGAGGAGTACATATCGAGTTTCTGTTTATTTGAATTCGCTGGCACGCAGCGAGTGTACTGAAGTATAAATACAAAGGGTAAAAAAGGTTTAAGGGGGAAACAACTGTCGCCGGATTTGATAAGGAGTCCTTCACACTCCAACTGCAGCAGCCCCAACTGCCCACAGTAACACTGCTTCAAGCACATCGCCATCCATCCATCGCATATGAAGTGCTACTACTGTCCCTCCACGTTCGCTGCCTCAGTGTCAAACAGGGCCTCAACGACTTGCATGTCCTCCAGTGCTGATTCACGTGTGACTTGTGTGTTGTTTGCATGCGTCCATAGAGACTGCTCAATGTCGTCGAGACGCTGCATGACAGACAGCAGCACTGCTTTTGAGTTGGAATTGGATGAAGACGGCATTTTTTGGGTCCACAAATTGGCTCTGACTGTCCAAACTGCCAACCTTGACTTGCCCTTCATGCCCATGCCATTATTACCTTATCATTATTTATATTATTTATCAATATTATTTTTATTTCCTTATTACATGCCATGCCGGGTGTGTGCGTATTCAAAAAACGAAAAAGTAGAGTCTTTCAGCTCATCCAAACCAACAAAAAGTGTCAGCAAAAAACAAGAAACAGTTGAAAGCAAAAAAAGTCTGTTGATGAGATAAAAACGCTTTTTAAAAACAGGGCCCTCCTCTCGGTATGGCCATTGTGGGCATGGTCAGGAACCACGGATGCGCAGTCACAGCATCCATCGTCATTCGCGTTTCTTGCACAGGATCCAGCATTCCAAACAGCAAGTCTTTCAGTGCATCCGTGCGTGATGTCGTCAAAATGGGACGTCGCGTGCGTGCTTCGCGTGTAGAGTTTGCTGGGAACGGTGGTCTCGTTTCCTATCATTTCAAACACCCCTGTTGTTAATCACATATGAAAAAAAACTCGAATCAAAAAAGCACTCACGAGAAGTATAAACAGCAACACTCCCAAACTCCACACATCCTGCTCCGGCCCACGGTGCGGCTCCAACGGAACATCCGGACTGAACGGGACGCATTCAGGAGGCGCATACGTCAAAGTCCCAACAAAATCCCAGAAATAGTCTGTTCGGCTTTTTGGAATGCTTCGCGATGCTCCAAAATCAATTACTTTGACTTTCATGCTGTCATCAATAATGACCTGAATAAAAATACATAATAAATTAGAACGAAAACAATCTATGCAAGAAAAAAAAAACACACACACATTTTCATCCTTAATGTCTCTATGCACAAACCCACGTGAATGCAGATACGCAATCGCATCTGCAATCTGTTTAAAAATCAACCTCGTAACACCTTCACTCATGCGCGGTTTCCGTTCAATGTAATCGAAAAGATCTTTTGAATGCGCGCGACGTTTGGTGCCACCACCTTGATATGGTTCCCGTGGCACGCTTCCTCCAACCATTTTGATTTTGCTTTTTGGGACTCGCATGGGTGGGTAATTGAGTTGCTGCTGTTGTTGTGGTGGTGGTGGTTGTTGTTGTTGCTGCTGCTGCTGCTGCTGCTGTTGTTGCTGTTGTGGGTTTGAAGATGGTTGTGGGTATTTTTGATGTGGCGGTGATCTCGAGATGGTCAATGCAGATGGTACGATATCAGACGCGGCGTCTGAAAACGGCGCATTGTTGCGCGCAACAAAGTCCAAGATTGCAGGTTCCAATTGCCCTCCAAGAATTTCTTCACCCATCGGGTAATCATCTCCCGCACCATTCAATCCATCAAACCGACTCCGCCGTTCAACCAATTCACCACCCTTCTCCTCTGGACGTTCATACTCTCCCTCACAATCCTCATCACTTTCACTTTCACTATCGCCAACCATAAACCCAGCTTTTCCTGCACCCCCGCGTCCAACATGAAGCGCCATCAACTCCTCCCCTTCATCCCCATCATGCAAGTCATCCAGCGACGTCAAATCCACTTTTGAATTCAATTTGACAAGAAGCGGGAAACTTGGGCTACTCATTTCATGCGGATGCGGGATGGCGTATAATGGATTCGTAAAACTCGTCGTCAACGTTGGGCTCAGCGGCGGTGGTGGCCCGGGAACAAGTGGACTTGATGGCCCGATCGTCGTGATTCCAACGCTATACGAGCTACTATTCGACGCGCTGCATCGGCTGTGAGGGCGTGTGGAGGAGGGAATGCTGATGGGTCGCGTTTGGCTGGTGCTTCTGCTGGAAGTTGTTGATGCTGTTTCGTCGTTGATGGAGGAAGGATGGTCTGCGTCTTTTAATGGAATCACGTGCGCGGGGTATGTTATGGGGCTGAGGGGTGGAGTTGACGGGCCGTGATCAGTCATGTTGGGTGTGGGTTGCACGTAGCTAATGTGTTTGACTGCTTCCATCACAATGTATACAAACTGTGAAGAGAGAGTTTTCGAGTTTAAGAAAACATTCGAAGCTGGATGAAAAATAGTGGTTTTACCACAGAATCCTCAAAAACGTCATAAAACTGCACGATATTCTCATGCTCCAGTCGGCGCATAATAAACACTTCCATTGGCACGACGCAGTTCAATTCGTAGTCTCGTTTCCATCCTCCTTGGCCCATCGGAATACGATCTTTGAACATGAATTTGACAGCAACTTGGACTCGATCCAGGTTGCGGGTCCCACTGACAACAAATCCGGTTGATCCTTCTCCCAAAGGATGATGCAAGGTATATTGACTCAACAGTTTGATGGGCAGCGTCATTTGCGGGTCCGGCAAACCAGGAATCGAAGACAAGAATTGTCGCAGACCAGGGCTCACAAACTCCAACATGAGTTCCTGTGCAATCGGATTCGGACTGGATGAGCCGCCAAACGTGGCAACGGAGCTTCGGCGTGATGAATTTGAGTAGTTGCTTGCCGTTGCATCCCAGTTGAGAGTATTTGAGATTGCGTTTGAAGGGCCAACCATGTTGAAGGGAGAATTGGGCCGGGATACGGAAGTTGAGTTTGAACCAAAGCGAGAAAACTTTGGGGTTGGTTCTGCCGTATGTGGCACGGGTATGTTGCAGGGTGGCTTTGACAGGTCGTCAGAAGGGGGGCACGGTTCATGAGGGACTTGCGGCGATTGTTTTGGAGTGGGACTTTGTGACTTGAGTGCAAGTCTTGATGGCCGCAGTAGAGAAAGCGGGTCATCAAGCAGATCGGATTCCTTATCGGAGGTGGATGATGAATGTAACTCGACAAAACGACGAGACTGCTGAGACTGCGGCTGCGACTGAGACATGGCCGGAGATCCACTAAAGACCGAGAAACCGCGCTGCTGCTGCTGGTTGTTGCGCGGCGTGGACGATACGAACGAGACAGGCTTGGAAGCGTCCGTCACGGATGATGAGTCATCTGTCAAAGCAGGGGTCGCATCCACGCTCGAGAGTCCGCCAGCGACACCCCCGAAGCCCTTCACTCCCAAAGCACGGCCGATGGATCTGACGCTGGAGCCTGGGCCAGCAAGGGACGCTGCTGAGGGGAGACTGGCGCTGGCACTGCCCCTCCGCCTGCTCCAGCCGCTCACGCTCATGCTGTTCTCATCGTCAAAGGCGTCGATGTCGAGGATGGCCGCTTTGTTGCTCGTGAACGTGCGAAAGCTCATTCAAAAAGCGAGTCTCCGAAAACGTTTTTTTTTTTTTCTTTGTTCAACGTAACTTGACCACCAACTCTTATGAAACTGTAACTTCTGACTGGGTTTATTTTTCCGCTGGTTGTGGATGGATGGGAATGAATGTGCATGGATGGATGGGCATATCATCCTGGATGGGACTGCTCTGACTGTGTCTGCGATGGTGGATATGGATATGTGGATATGGATTGGCGTGGATGGCAGACACTCGCCCCTGGTTGTCGTCAGACCGAGTCCATGAATGCCAACCAGGTCTCAAAACCAAGGCATAGTCACGCGCATGCTAAGTTGGCTTGTTTGGAAATCTCGCCTGAAAAGAAAATGCATTCTGTGTCGCTTGTACCAAACTTTACCAAACTTGCATTGTTCCGATCGATGCACACACAATGGACGAGGAACAAGTGACAGGCGCATTGCGTCCATTGTTGTTGTCGACATTTACGGGTACTTGCCACCTGCTGCGCGACTACTTTCCAACAAACGAACCGCGTCAGCAGTAGCGTGTAGCACCCCGGCATCCGGTAGCAGGCAACTTCCAAGCATAAGGCAGGTCCCGACCCGGCAATAGGCACCCAATGGTTCAGTGATCCTTCAATTAAACTCATCCGGGAATATTTTGACCACACATGCTTAATCTTGGGCGGGGGTTGGGTGCGATGGTCGTTGCTGGGGATGAAGATCAAGTTCGAGGATGATTCGAGAAACTATTATTTGGTAGCACAGGGGTGTAGCAAAACAAGCGACCAGGAGTCTGCAAAATGGAGGTGCTGCTGTCCGTAAAAAGTCCAGCTGGAGGAAGTGCTGTCAACTCGTGACTTCAGGCAACATGTCTTCACAAAAACAAGGAAGCCCCGATGCCGTTGAACGGGACCATAAAAATGAGAGTTGAATCCATATTTGTCAAAACCTTGTGTGTCAGGCAAGAAATGTAAATCTACCCAATGCGAGCTGACTTGACCAACGCTGACATAGCCGCGTTTTGCATCTCAGCGTTTATGCTTGCAGTCATGGTCATAACTCTACTACTCCTGTTTGCTGTTGTTTTGAGATCCACGAGTCAAAACGGGGACTGCACAGGCTTCAACTGGCGGCCAGTCGACTGCCGTCATAACGCGGCAATCCATTCGGACAAATCTTGTCGATTTTCAATGCATCGCCGTTGGGAATGATTTTGGGATCAGTTACGCTGTTCTCGTCCTGCTTGCTCTCACTTAGTCAGTCTCGCTCATATTTCACAGTGAGAGGTGCAATATTGCTCGAATCATTTGGAGGCACTCTGTTTGAATCATGCTACTGCATCTATGCATGGTCACGACCCAAATCCCTAATGGGAGAAAGTGGAAGCGTGCTCTACTGGATCCTCTCGGCATTGGCTGTCTTGAACAAAATCTTATTCATAGCCCAACTCATCACAGGGGTTTTGTTTGAATTCCAGGTAGAAAGTATTCAATTATAGCATGAAGTTGGCGTGGCTACCATTGCTGGTGTGTTTTTGTTCGATGTGGGGGATGCTGTCGTGCTTCAGCTACTTTCTTCTGAAAAAAACCCAGCCCCAACAACATCAACGGGTCAGTTCAACGGAAACAGCGAAGCGCAGAAAATAGTGGTATCGAACTAGCATTATCGCAAAGTACGGCGCGTTTTTCGTGTGGAGCTTCCTTGTTTGACGCTTGCAATTATTGTCGCGGATGCAGCATTTCTTTCTTTGAGCGCTTACATGAATTTGCTGAGTACGTGCGCTTATTTTGCAGCAGGGTTGGCTGTTATTATTTTGCTGGTGATGAAGATCAAGTTGGAGGGCGGGTCCGGGAACCTGTTTGCAAGTAGTACCAAGTTGGACGAGTTCATCAACTGAGGAATCCTAGTCACCAAAAAGCAGTGCTGCTGTCTATAAAAACATCCTGCGTGGGTTGGGAAGAGTTGGCTTCAAGGCATTGTGAACTGATAATTGGTGCCGACCACTCAGTTTTTAAATATAACGGCAAATTGCGTTTAAATATTTTAAAGCATGTCAATGGCAAAGAGCATGGAGAACCTCAGCGGGCGCAGTGGACACCTGACCGCAGAGCAGAGCGCAACCCTGGAACAACTGAAGTCCATTCTGGTTGCCGAAGAGGGCGGCAAGTACTACAACCAGGACCTGCATTCCGATCACCAGCTGTTGAGGTGAGAGAGGAGCTGCTCTTTTTCTCTCTCCTGCACATGTACCTCTTGCTCCGGCGAATATACTTGTGTATTCGGCGGTGGTCGAATGCGTGTTTGTGCTTGGCGAGCGAAAAGTCAGTATGTGGCTGGAGGGTTTTAAATTGGGGGCGGAACACCTCTCCGCTCAAGCTCGGGACTGGGCACAGATATCGAAATGGAATTGCGGGGATGCTTGAATCCTGCAACACAAGGGCTGTGTCTCGTTTGTGACGCTCTGAAACAAGTGGCGTAAATTTCACTTTTGTGTGGAGCGTCTTCATGAACGCGGATGTCTACGCTGCCCTCGTGCGCCGTTTGGTATCATGTTATCATTGGGACGTACTTGCGAGGATGTGCGGTGCCTGGATGTGTCTATCGGAGGACTGCACGGACGATATGTTTTTCTCGGTTTCATCCCTTCAAAACTTGAGGTAGAACCAAGTATCTGACCAACAAATTCCATACAGATTCCTTCGTGCAAGAAAGTTTGATATTCCTGCATCCAAGAAAATGTGGATCGACTGCCAAATCTGGAGGAAAGAGTTTGGCGCGGATGACATTTTGGAAACGTTTGAGTTTCCAGAGTACATGCAAGCCATGAAGTTTTACCCAAGGTTTGTTTTGCGGCGTTTTTTATTATCTTTATTGTTCCGCTCACTATCACGCTGTGGTTGTTATACTCTCCCTCTGTCTTCTTTTGGGCAGATTTTACCATCAGACCGACAAAATCGGGCGGCCCGTCTACATTGAAAGCTTGGGTGCACTGGACTTGCAGAAACTGATGTCAAGCACCACGGAGGAACGCATGCAGAGGAACCACGTTCATGAATACGAACGTCTGATTCGATACCGATTGGCGGCTTGCGCTTTAAAAGCTGGAAGGCATTTGGAGCAGAGTCTTGTGATTCTTGATCTGAAGGTACATCAAAAGCGACCTCAATTTACGCTTGTGTTTTTCTTAAATTTCTCAATCAATCCCGTCTGTGTCACATCACCCTGTTACGATCAGGGAATTGCATTGAGCACGTTCAGCAGCGTGTACGGAATCGTGAAAAGTGTGACGGCAATTGCACAGGACTATTACCCAGAAATGCTTGGAAAGATGTTTGTCATTAATGCACCGATGCTGTTCACCGGAGGTGTGTTTCCATTTATCGTGCGTTGCAGAAACGTGCGAACTGTATTTAAGGAAATACATTTTCCCCCAATTTCCAGTTTGGTCGCTGGTGAAACCATTGCTGGACGAAGCGACCGTCAACAAAATCAATATCCTTGGAAGCAACTACACCGATAAGCTTTTTGAATGCGTGGATGCAGACAAGCTGCCAGCATTCTTTGGTGGAAAATGCAAGTGTGCAGGAGGTTGCGAAAACAGTGACATTGGACCTTGGTGCGATGGCAGTGTGGAGGGTTACCCGAACGAAAAGTTTGAGAGGCAAGCCATTAAGTACGGTGCCCTTGACGTGTACAGACACGTGAAAAAGTAGTGTGTGTTTTTTTTTCATTCATTTTTTGTTTCAGAAGGGGGGACTCTTTTTTTTATTTTATGTTTGATCACCCCAGTATCTGTATGTGTGTGTTTTCTGAAAAGTGTGCTGTCCGCTGACTCAGTAAAAACCCAAGAGCTGAGAGCAGTGTTGTGCATTTTCCCCCATCAAAATATTTACATTTTATCTCCAACCAAATGGCCAAGGCCCAAGATCTCAAGGCAATAGCACTCATATGGCGAGACAACGAGGCTGCTACGCGTGCGGACCGTGAAGGGTGGGTATTGGGAGTTGTGATGCGGCGAATGCGCGTGGCAGACTTGCTGGAGGTGAACAGGCTCTTTAGTGCATCAGAATGTCCCAGCAACTCAACCCCCCATTGTTACAGGATCCTCATGTAGATATCTTGGATCTATCTGTGGTAGACTCTGTGTTTGAATGGGAGCGGGACAAGGAGTCCACAAAAAGAAGCTCGCAATTCGATCCCGACGCACGCGTGCGCATCACACCGTTAACCCGCATCGTGACCCTCTCTCGAAGACACAAAGTTGCCTTTGTCGTGGATGTCAGCGCTTCGATGCGCGTTGTTGATTCGAGCGAAGAAGGACTGAACAGAATCCTTGTCCCGCTGTGTTTTGAGACGTATGTTCGGAATCCTGCGTTTTTGCATGCATATCGATGTAATCATCTTAAGCTTCTCGAATCTTGTGTTGTCAGTTTGTGCAATTGCCTCGACGGCATGTCGCGACCCTTTTCCATCACAAATTCTTGGACCGGTCAAACAACTGAGGTAGCTCCCCTTAAACTGACTCTGGCTGATTCTTTCTTACTGCCGTGCGAAATTCTCAGATCTTTCCAGAAGTATACGTGACGGTACTGGCGAAGGCCGGTGCATCCATGGGATATCGTCCAGACCTATCACCTCGCGCTCACGCATACATTTCACGGCACCCCGTTCATGTCCTCTTGCAAGATGTGCAAGTGACTCATCTCAATTTACTGATTGGTTTGTGCACCGAATGACTGTTCAGCCGCAACTTTTCAAAAATCTAAGCCCTCGTTGTTTTGATTCCAGTTGCGGAAACTCTGTACATGAGTTTGAACGCGTACGAAAATGAAATGATTGAGTTACGGCATATGGATGATCGTAACGGAATGCACCTTCAAAGTGAGACGCACGATCCATCCGCACCACCAACGCATCAACCGCAACATTCAGATCCTCTCCATCATTCGAACCATGATTCATCGAAAAATCCAGTTCTGGCGGCTGGTCCCCAAAAAGCGAATAACGAACCTCCACCGTTAAACACCCTCGAACATGGTCTGCTTGCTTTGCGACTTTTGCCTGCGGACTGCAGTCCTGTTTTAATTGCACTGACCGATGGTGTGAGTATGAGCTTGATGAAGGGGGAATTTGTTTATCGTGATGTTTGTCGACGACTATCGCGAGACGCGGTGCAAGTTTCAATTATTCAAGTTGGCTCGAATCGCGGCTTTTACCCCAGCGTGAATTTCGGATATGGTTCGTATACTTTCGAGATTTGGGTTTTGTTATGGGACAAAGACTGATCCATGTTTCGTCAAATGTTTTTTCGCAGTCCCAGACAATGAAGCACTTCGTTTCATTGCGTTCGCCACCTTTGGCAAACTCCTCTACGCCAGCGATTGTAAATACTTGGATCCAATCGTCAATGAAGACAATCAATACCCAACTCCGCTCACAGCCAACGTCCCCACTTCAGCAACTTCTTCCGACAGTTTTTCCTCCATCCCAGCGTCATACAATCCTCCACCAAATTTCTATCATCGACACCTAATCATGCGGGATGTACACCTTGCGAAACAAAAAAGTGACGCCCCGAAATTCCAAGAACGTCATGTTGTTGGCCCCCCACGACCTGTTGATACCCCACGCGTCCGGCGCATTAACACGGACATATTCACTGCATCTTCGGAAGAAACTTCTGGTAGCGCCGAACTGGATTTTATTTCATTGCAACGAACAAGAGAGGCAAAGTTTCCGTGGAATGCTGCAAGTGCGCCGCCGATTGTTGCAGAAATTCTATGTGGATACTCTGATTATAACGTTGAAGCATCGGATCTTGCAATATTGATCAACGCGCGTTTGTTGGAAGGATTTTCGTTGAAGAGCATTCAGATTGGAAGAACCTCCACTGAAGTATCGAATGCAGCTGTAACACCGACAGCACCGACAAAGAAGAGAGTTTCTCAACAAAAGCAGTCAACTAGAAAGCAAAATTCTGGAAGCGTTGAATTTGCGGGACTTGCCGGTGAAAATGGGGGCGACAAAATGGAAATCATTTTAATGCGACCTTGGCTCCCAAGCGTTATTATTCAGTATACAATCAAAGCGCGCATATCTCTGGATGCTCAACGCGCCGATAAATCGATCCTGCTCTGCGTGTTGGATAAAAAGAAACCGAGGATTGAGTTGAATATTTTGGCGCACCATACGTTTGCGCTTGGGTTTGTTAATTCGAGCGAAGGAAAGCCTAAAAATGATCGGTTTGGAAAGCTTGCCATGTATTTAAAGTAAGCAGCTTCCGTTCAGTTTTCAGTTATAATCAAAGCAAAATTCACACGTATCTTGCAGGGGAATCCGAGAGGCAGATTCGTTGCTTCATTTGCTGTCATCTTTCAATCAGAAACCCGTCCTTTGCAGTATTCCGAAATTTGATGCACGGCTGTTTCCAACGTCAAATAACGGTTCAAGCGTCTGGAATTTAGGAAACCAACCAATGCATTCGTCGAGCAGCAGCAGTACAGCAAACTCCGCCGCCGATTCCGCCAACCTCTGGAACGTATTTTGCCACTTTATGATCAACAAGAGCGCCTCTTTCGATGACTGTGATGTGGACATTATCCTTCGCAGTTCCAACCCAAACCGCGTCCTGTCAGACGTGAGTCCTCAGTCATATCCTCCAAGTATTTTCTCAAACAGTTCGTCTCGCGGAGGGCATGCGAGATGGGCATTGTCAAATCGGGACTCACGGTCACGTCTTCCGAGCGCGTTGATTCATATCATGAACCATCTTGCGAATGAGTGGAGTTTGTTTGCGTTGAATCGAACAACGTTTGTTAAGCTTTTTCACTCTTCCGACGCCGAGGGGGCAACATCGCCAAACTCAGCAGCGGCAGCAGCATCTGGCCTGGTCGTTCTCCGAATGGTTCACGAAACCGATTGGCTACTCAGCATGCGGCTCACCTTTTTCAATGTTCCACTTCAAGATCGCCTGTTGATGAAATCTAGGCTTTGCCAAGCCTTGAGTTTAATGCGCGTTCCCTGCACATTGTCGAAATCCGAGGCTCCGAACCCTGGTACAGTGTATTCTCCATTGAGAATTTGTGCGAAACCGATTCGCAGAATGATGGTTCGGTATCGCTTCATCATTGAAAATGAGGAACTGGATCATGCGGCTGATATTGGCACTTCGACTGATGATGTGGCTGATGAAAAACCTGTTTTGCATCAAAATCACGATGACACACTCAACCCTACCGTGAATCAAACTACCGCGAAATCTGAGCGAACGTTAAAATACGCAACCTTGGTCTCTCCAGTCGGTCCAAGGTCGTATCTGCGTTCGCATCGGTGGATCTGGCTTGCAGACGTAAATATCCAGGAAACTCCAGTAGTCAACAGGTCAACTTTGGGTCAGTCAATGGTTTCTTTGAAATCAGCGGATGGAGGAAGCGCGAGTGGGTCGCACCTTGTCTCCATTCTCGACATGGCGCTGTATTTGTTGTACTTTGCGCGGCTGGAGGAAGGATTTTTACTCTTGTCGCATTTGCAAGATAGCGTAACAATGTACCGCGAGGTATCGATGGAAAAGCCTATCCAATGCCTCGATGGTCAAGGTAATGCAATGAACGTGGATGAGAATGGAGAAATTCCAATGCGCCGCATTACATGCGGAGTACAGTACATTATCTTGATTGATCGCTTGGAACGAACCGTTGTCACAGAGTTATGGGCCGAGCCCGTTCTCGAAGGCGACGGAAATGCCGTGCCTGGAATGAACAGCAACCAAGACGTCAAAATCCTATTCAGAGAAATGCACGACCCCTTGGCGAAATTGATTATGGAGTCGGACTCGAAATTGTTTGAGGGGCTATACACGTTTGAGCGAGTTCATCTTATCGGGCAGCAGGGATCGGATATCCCTATGGTTGTGATGGAACGTAGTAGAGGCAGCACACGGCGTGAGAATTTGAGATCTAGAGCTACTTCTGTGCATGGCCAACGGCAGGCTGCGGTCGAGGAGCAGGCAGCAAGGTTGACTTCAGTTGAACTGAATGAGCCTGGACGAAAATTGTCTGTAATGCGCACAAAGTACAGCATTGATGCAATTTTGCGCAAGTCCAAAGTTTCCTGCATAGTGTACGCAGCTCCGACTGTAACTGAGATCCCTGCAGGTGTGGGAGTGGGTCTGATCGCGGACGACCAGCAGCCGCTCAGCCAAATGTTTCAATTCAAAAGCGATGGAGATTTGGCAGCTTCTAGGAACACATCACCAGGGCAGGCGCTGGATTCTCCTCGTCCATGTGCTTCAATCGATCATGTTTCGTTTTATCGACGAAGCTCACAAGCCACGGGGATCAATGGAGGAAAACAACACATGAACGCGTCAAATGCAATGCTGTCGATTGGGTTGAGTTGGGACGTGATGAGCAGCACATCAAGTCCGCAGGCTCTCATGCGCGTCCTGCTTCTGAAGTTTTTTCAGAATGCAATGGCATTCGTGACTGACAGTGAAATTGCCTTTCCTCAAACGTATTCCGCTCGAAGGTCTGGCCGCACAAACTCGGCGTTTCATGATGACTTGGGTAATGTTGCAGCCGAAAACTTAAAAGAGTTGGATATTAATACATTGGACCAACTGAATGAGCTTGTGTTGGCCGCATTCAACAATCAAGTTCTCATGTCCCGGCTGGACGAAAGCGTATGTTTTGTCAAAGTGCGCTCGCCCGAACAGTTTGTGTTGGTGTTCCTCCCAAGAGCCGCGTCAGACGCGTTTCATGGCTCGCATCTGAGCATCACGCTGTTGGAATGCTCTCGGGCGCGAGTGCATGATACCATGTCTGGCAAAGAAAGACTGTCTTCCTTTGGGTTTGATCATTGCAAAGACGACAACTCGGAGGGCCATATCAAATGGAGCGTCAAGATGAAGAACCTGAACGAGGCCTCGAATGGATCCATTCTCGTCCAAAGTGAAGTCATCAATGATTCTCGTGCTTCAGAAAAAGAAATGGGCTTTGAAGTGAATCCGAATGAGTACATTGATTTGTTTGTCTCGACAGTGTCGGACGCATATGCAATTGCTCACTGCAAGTCCGTGTATGCAGCATTAGTTCAGAGCGTGGGAGTGAGCTTGCAGGATGTGGAGAAGGCGTTGTTCAATTGCTTTGAGAAAACAATTGATATTGATCTCACTGCATATCTCAATGCCATCACACTGACCTACCAACGCATGCACTCGAGCCGGATGAAGTAAGTTAATCTTTACTGTTTATCATCTTCTGACTTGTTTTTTCGGTTAAGGGCGGAGCGGAATCGCATTGTCAATAGTTTCCAACACATAATGAGCAACAAATTCCGGCAGCTGCTGACCTACGCAGGGAACGAAAATGGTTACTTTTACAATCCCGACGACTCCGACGAAGGCCCAACACAGTTGCGCATCGAATCAGCCGACACTCCCCTCTTTCTCAAAACCGAAGTAATCTTCAAGAAAGTTGTTGGAAGCCAGGTCGAAACTGCAGTTGTACCGATGACTGTATTTCCCACTTCGTATTGGGTTCCCGTAACGGAAGTCGGAGAACTTCATTGCTACGGTTCTGGGGCCATTGATTTCAGACCTCTTTCGATTGGGAACAAGGAAAATCCATTGGCCAGTAATGACGGCACAGTTGCAACTCTGCGAATTTCATGCCTTTCGTTGTTCCAACCTAAGAAACTGTACGGAAATAATGATGATACCTTTGACAATGAAATGTAAGTCATTCATTTCCTTCTGCTCACTGCTGAAAAACTAACACCGTTCGTCACTCAGCTTTCAAAGGGCCCTTGATGACCCTCGGCTCATTCTCTCCCTCGAAAAGATTGACGCTCTTTATGACACGGTGGATCAGATAAAGACTCTCATTGAGAACGAAGTAATGAACGGCCTTTTGGACTTGCCCTCTGTGTACGAGCAATTCTCGATGGATTATATCCGGTACTGTCTGAGCGGCAGGCACCAAATCCCTTCGAAATTCAGCGACAGAGAGGCACTGCAGCAGTTTATTCTCTCTTCAACTGGGGTCTTTGACTTGCCGTTGGAGTTTGTAAAAAACCAGCTCGACACAAAGCACATTATGGGAGAGTTTTCAAAAATTCAGATTCCAAACGCGATGCTCTCGTTCACGCAACTGAACGAATTCTTTTGCATCACTGGAAACTTTCAAGCTGCCGTCAACCCGAAAAAGCATTCATTCGTTCGCGAAACGTTTGCCGAAAATCAACAAGCAAACGAAAAAACAATGCCAGGCCTGCGTGGGTTGGGCATATCTTTCCCGGAAAGCGAGTCACATGACGTGTCACAGTTTCGATTTTGTAGAAAGAGTTGGGCGCTGGTCTCGTTCAAAGCCGATCTTGCCCGAATTTGGGTCGTCTCTCGATTTACATCTGAGGCTGAGAAACTGGATCTGCTTTCTTGGATTTACGACGCGATTCAAGATACATGTATTGCAGTTAATCGTTTGATTTTATTGGATCTGCTGAAAAAGACACATCGAGCGAGGTTCGTGTTTTCATTCCATGGCAGCTTCCTGCAAACCTAACATTTCCACTTTGTTCCAGTAAATTCCTCATCAAACGGGCGGAAAATGACGACTCTTCGGATGAAGATGACGAAGATGAAGAGCACCATTACTACACCTCCCATTCCTTTGTCCCTGGTCAATTCGCGTGTCCCCTGGTTTCGTCTCACACATTTCCCATTCATTGGCGATTGAAACCGTTGAACGCGCTGAGCATTGCAACTGCATCCATCAACATTCTGGGCATTTCGAACCGGAACAACATGTTTGTCTTTGAAGAGGACGGAAAGGTGGTTTATTTCAAATTATCCGTCAAGGAAGTGGAAGTGGATCAGTCTCATGTCTCTATCGAAGTAAATCATCCCGCTTCGGATGATGTTGCATCTTCATACGAGCCGCTCATGATGGCGAAAGGATCGCCGAAAACTAGTTCTCCTCTGATCACACGGAAACCAGTTGGTCTGGGCAGTGCGCATTCGGTCGCACCACAGAAACCTGCAGAGTCAGTTATTTTGCTTGAATTCTTTGGTGTCGATGGATCACTCAACGCCAACGAGTTTGTCACAATCATTGAGACGAAACTCGGCGGCCTTGTTCAAAAGGAGATTGGAACTTACATTTCTCGGAATTCCGCAACCGTGAGACTCACTCCCGCCGACGTTGAATTCATTTTACCCGTCACAAAAAGACCGCAACGCGTTGAATGTTTCAAATTGCCCGACTTTGTTTTGGATAAGCTTGGATTCATGTTGTTGTTTAAGCAAGCTCTATCTGCTGCTTTTAATGCTCTTCCTTCTCTTGAGATTGGATCTGCATTGAAAGCTCGCTTTGAGCGTGAATATGGAATCAGCGAGCAAGCTCAAGGTGACAGGTGCGTGGGCAGTCATCACTTCTTCACGACACGCATGAAATGACTTAACGAGTTTTTCAGAATGAACGAAATCAATTTCGGCGAGTTTGCCTTTTTCTACAATTCTGTTCAATCCAGATCCAATTCTTCGTTCGAAATAAGCGTCGGAAATGGAACTGCGCTGATTTCAATCTTTGTCGTCAACTCGAAACGGAACATTTGTCAAAGATTTAGCCATCCAACTTTTGCAATTGCTCGGAACCACGAAACCCTCTGGGAACGGAACACGCATGATTATCTTCGAGATCATGCATCAGAACTTCGAATTGGCGATTTTGACCGCTGCATTCATGATGATTGTAAATACGCGATGGCTGTAGAAATCTGGCACTATGGCGCGCTGAACTCGGACGTGTTGATGGATTACGTCTTCAAATCCTTTTGCAATACCATCTCGGACTATTTAACCGAAAGCTCAGTTCGATCACTGTCAGATACTCTCAAGTCGAATAGCTCGTCACAGTTGCCGCAATTAGAAATTTCGAAAGCATCGGTTGACGAACCTTTCAAAATTCACTCGGCACTGAATCTGTTCTTTGACCAAACAATGACACACTTGGCTCTCTCGGCGGAACTGAAAAACGGGGCTGTCCAAGAACTTTGCTCGCCTATCCGTCTGCCTCGGTGTATTGCGGACGAGATTGCTTCGGACACACGGGATTTGTTGACTGAAATTTCGTCGTCGTTTAATCCAGTGCTAGTTGAACGCGCGCAAGTGCCTAATGGTGAGCCATCGCTGACTCTTTATTCAGCAAAAATTAGCGGCAGTGAAGAGAGCTTTCAAAACCGTCAAATTCTTTTGGTGGTTGGTATTCCTGAACTGTCGGACCTATACGGATGTGATGCAGAGGGGAAAATAACGCCTAAATCCACAACATCTTCTGGCTCGCGAACACCAACGAGCACAATGCATGATATGGAATCTTCATTCACTGGAGCTGCACATAAAAACTCCATCAGCAGCAGGGCGGGGGTGTCCCAGAATCCGTTCGACTTGCGAAGGTCCGTTGCAGATGGCGTGCAAGTGTATCCAAGGAATCTGATGCTCGCTGGAAAAGAAATATGCTCACGAAGCGGGTTCTTGATGCTGCTGATTGACCAATCTCAAATCTCAACTGCAACGTACAACCTGAATCAAGCTGCATACGAAACCATTTTCAACCACCTTCTCCAAATATTGAGTTGGAACAACATTCGCATGCAATTCTTGGAAAGCGGTCGCAGAGCAGATTCGTTTGGAATTACACCTCGCGAAAAAGTGGATAACTTGAGTGTCTCTGCAGGCATTGAGCATTCAAGTTCTTACACTGGAATCGGGGGCTTAGGTCATGCTGCAATGAGCCATTTCGTTGCGAATGAAATGAGCGAAACTTCACATGCGGATAAGCTGAAGCGGCTTTATAGCATCAATGAGAACTCACTGCAAAGAAGCGCCGTTGCGTTTCTTGATTCATATGTTCGCAGTTTGAGTCTTGATGGCAGAAACCACTTGCCAGCTGAACAATGGGCTGAAGGAATGGACACACCTCGCGCGTCCCTGATACAAGCTAATGAATCTGGCGATCGTGGAAAACTGTCTACCGCGGATCTTGCTGCGCTTTTACGCTCCATCCGCCTATTTTTCGTGCATTACCCCATCTTTTTCTCGGACCTCAGGACTTCCATGTTCAAGGATGACGTGAACCCACCTCACAACGAAGACTTTTCCAACGCTTCTTCCACACCGATCCAGAAATGGTTCAAAGAAACGCTGGTCAAATTCTCTACAGAGTATTCCAACTATCTGGCGTCACTTGGTTTCGAACCATTCAAAACTCCGCCTTCACAAACGGGCGATTGGGAGAAACCTCCGACCCTTTACATTTCAAATTCAGCCACGGTTGAAATTGATGCAGCTTATTTGATGAAACGGATCACATCTGGGATTCTGTTTGTGCAAATTGGTGTTGAAGGGGTCTGCATTGTTGTGAATTTGTTCATGCTGAAGCTGCCTTCGAACCACTTGGATCCTTTTCATGAAGGGATGCGGTATGTTGCGGACAGCGATGCGGACGCGTCGTTTAAGCATGACTGTGCCACCAACAAGGAGGCGCTCCATGTGCATTCATGTAAGTAGATTATTTGGCTCAGCGGAAGTTGCTTGCCTCTAACACTTTTGCAAACAAATGTAGTCTCGTACGACTTTCACATCAGATACTTTCAGCACATTTTAGACAACCAACAGAACTGCATCATTGACATCTTGGACGTGATGAAAGTGTTTGAGAAATACAACTCGGACCGCTTCGTGTACGCACGGTCCCGCATTCTCGGCGGAGAATGCATAAGCGACGACCCGGCGCCGTCCATCTCACTGTTCCAATACATCTTAAAAAACCCGCATCAGTACGGCTTTAAATCGATTGTCCACAATGGCCATCCAACCGCGTGCTTCTTGACATCCGAGTTTCAAGACTTTGCCAAAACTGCGAGCAAATCGCAGTTCAAAAGCACCGGCCTTTCATACACGGTTGTTGTGTACGTGTCTCGCGAACAAGCAGCGGAAGGCGCGTCAGGGTCAGCTGAAGCCTCGCTGCAGCTGAGATACTTTCTCTTGATTGTGGATCAAGAGAATGCGTTCCCACTTCAAGGGTTGGAGGTGAAGAATCAATCGTTTGTGAAACAGACGCACCAGGAAAAGTTGAAGGAGTATTTAGCGGGCGGCTGTTACTTTGGAGACGTTGCAAAGTTTGCCGAAAAGAAAATCCTGACGTTGATGGAGCAGGTAACAATTTCCGTCTCTTTCATTTATGGTCATTTTTAACTCTTTGCGTCCAGGCGACAAGATACTATGACAGAGACAGCCTTTGGCGACAGTTGCATGTCAACAAGCATCCAATCCCACTTCCCGGAGACTTTGCAGACGCCAACGAAACTGCGTATGAATGGTCAAAAATGTTTCTCGAAAAAATTGCTCGAAACTCCCGAACATTACTCCTCATTGATCCGTCGCTCGTAAACATATTTGGAGACGCAACTTTGCCATGGCTGGATATCATCAAGTTTCTAGAAACAACATACTACATGACAGCGCGCCGCATTTTCGAGGAACCTTCAGTAGGAAGACAGCATTTGATTTTATTCAACCCTCGCGATTCGGATTACATGATCCACATCATGTACTGGAAAGTGGGTCCCACGGGGCTTCCAATGTATTCAATGGACGATCGCAGCACTGATGCAGGCAATATGAATCACCCGGGCGATTCTTCGGGTGTTTCTACGCCTGGACTGTTTTCGGATGATGAAGGGAAGTTATCGATTAAAGAGAGGCTTCGGGTGTTGGAGGAAACTGTGGGTGTTGAGTTGGCGCGACCGGGAGAGTATCAAGTAGATGTGATGCTTGTGAGTCGTGAGGGTGTCACTCATGATGGGGAGTATGTGCAGTGCAACGAGATTGTGAATGCAATTTCTTGTTGGCTGTGGAATGCGCAACGCGTATAATGTGAAGCCTTGGAAAATAAAATCTCAAATTGTACATATGGGAAAGGAATACCGGAGTATAATGTACTTTCATTTTATTGGCAACTCCGACCTTGAAGCGGATCGAGAGACGTGAGATGGCCTGTTCGCTTGTTGTTTGCTGCTTGAAATGGCTGTTGCAGACTGCCGTGGTGATGACTGTTGAAGAGTGGCATTGCTCATGGCGACCGACAACCCGTTCGACTGTTTCCGCGATGCAGCCATGTCACTCAAAGGCTCCTCTTTTCGTAAAGCGCTCGGCGAATGATCTTCCCCTCTTTTATCAAACCCACGTTTTGAATTTGAACGAGATAACGACGCGTGTTTCTGTGCGGGAACTTCCGACTGAGAAATCCTACTTTTGGAATCGGTGCGAGAGAGCGATTGGGATCCTTGTTTCATTACGCTGCTTCTAGAACCTGTTCTTGACAGGGAAGTACTTTTCGGGGCCGCCGTGGTTTCTGTTATCTGGGTGGTCGACATGAGTTTTTTTGAAAACAAAAAAAAAAAACATGGAGCTTCAGAATACCTTTTGCGACGGGGATCGAAAAACTCCAACAGATCCAGCTGAAGAATTTGCCGAGGTTGGCCGTGAAGGCGTAGCACTGAGACGGCGTTGGGAAGATTGCTCTGCGTCGATTTGTCGCGGAGGGTTCTTGGCCGATTGAGTTTCCAGGTCGCAATGATTGAGCGACCAGACAACGTATTCATTGAAAGATATGCAGCCGTCGCGATTCCCGTCAAGTTCCTGTAAGTGCATGTGGTCGTGGTAACGAGGGTAAGGGGGCATCACTGACAAGGTTGCTTAGACTGACTTGCATTGCGGCTACTAACGACTTTTTGACAATAATCTGAGCACATAAAGCATGTTAATGAAGTGCTGGTATTTCTGACAGCCATGAATCATTCAAGCAAACGCACCTTGCGCTTTATCAGATCCATGTACAGATTCTTGAATTCTCGAATATCAATTCCTCCGCTCGCATCTCGATCGTACCTGTCCAAGGTGTTTAGAAATGTGTGTTACCAAATTAAAGTTAAGAACGAAAGACGCACTTTTTAAAAGTGTCAACGTAAACTTTCAAACGCGTCATTGTCCGTGCATCAATCTGAAGCATTTTGAATCGATCTTCCCGCTTCCACCACGCAATGACTGTGAAGCAAGTCAGCTCTTTGAAACCCTGTGTTTTTGAAAAACTAAACGTACATTCATCGTATCTGAAGATAGGAAAGAATGCGTCAGGGGAACTCCCAGGATAAACCAAATAAAAAGTGGTACGTGATGGCGCCACTCCCGTCCAGATCCAATATCCTCAGATCCATCATCAACTCCTCTGGCTTCAGATGGTATCCCATTTCGTAGCACAGGTTCTTGAATTCATCGATGGAGATGGCTCCGTCTCCGTTTCGATCGTATTGGGCAAAAGTGCTTCGAACCGAGTCCATTGCGTGGCGTTCGTTGGTCGTTGGTTGAGTTGTTGATGAGTGTTGGAATTTGGCTTCCAGAACTTCCAGGCCAAGATTTAGCCAATTTGCCCCTACGACGCCTTTTCCCCAATTTGAATGCGCTGAAAATCAAAACAAACGCGTTTCCTCAATAGTGGGTCTTTGGTGTGTAATGCGTGCCTGTCAAACCATAAAATCCGCAAATAAATGCTAGGCCGTTTTACGCCTCGCTTCCTCCAACGCCGGCATCTACATTCAAACTCGAAGCCCGTTCTGATCACATCTCCGATATTCTACGTGAATGCGAGTCAGTGCTCTCCTGCGCGCAGAAGAAACCGTCGCTTAACCTCCACATCCCTCACAGTCCCTCACATTGGACACTTGTACTCGGCGGTCCTCGCCGACACATTGAAGCGGTGGTACGCTTTGAAAGGCCATGAAGCAATGTACAGCACTGGCACGGACGAACACGGCCTCAAGGTAATGCGCCTTCTTCTGAACGCGCGAGAGCTGCCATTCTCACCCACTCCACTTCGAACCTATCTGATAGATCCAAGAAGCAGCTCGAAAAGCAAAACAGGATCCGAAAGAATTTTGCGATGCCATCTCTCACAAGTTTAAAGTAAAACGAAACTTGTGTGTTCTGGGTTGCGCTGTTCAAAATACTCATTCATATCAAAGGCTCTGTTTGATTCAGCCAACGTGTCGTACACTCGCTTCATTCGCACGACAGACGCTGATCATTACACGGCCGTCGACGCGATATGGGTAAACTTTAGGCGATAACCGCAACCTCAGCTAATACCCACATGTTTCAAAACAGAGGAAACTGGTTCAAAACGGATACATTTACAAGGGAACGCACGAGGGATGGTACTCGATTTCCGATGAAACTTTCTATCCAGCAACGCAAGTGGAGGCTGTGAAAGACGCGAAAACGGGCGTCGAAATTATGATGTCCAAAGAATCTGGGAAACCTGTCGAATGGACTGTCGAAGAAAACTACAAGTTTCGGCTCGGCGGTTTGAAAAATCGATTGGTGGAATGGCTTGAAGCAAATCCTGATGGTGACCATCATCTTGTTATGGCCTTGACTTCCCTCAAAAGAATTGACAAAAAACAAAACACAGCAATTCTTCCAAAAGCGCAATACCTCAACGTGTTAAACACGTTAAAAGCAAGTGGGGAAGAGAGTCTTGGAGACATTTCGGTTTCACGACCCAGTTCGCGGCTTCAGTGGGGAATCCCCGTCCCCGATGATCCGTCTCACGTAATCTACGTATGGCTGGACGCGCTCACAAACTACCTCACAGTCGCCGGATATCCTTGGCCCGACAACGCCACACAAGCCAAAAGCGCATGGCCAGCACAATGGCACGTTGTAGGAAAAGACATTGTAAAATTCCATGCAATCTACTGGCCCGCGTTTCTCATGGCTGCAGACCTACCTCTACCCAAACGTATCATTTCACACGCGCATTGGTTACAAGGAAAAACAAAAATGAGCAAATCATTGGGAAATGTGACGGATCCACATGCATTGATTGAAGCATTCGGAGGGGTTGATCCTGTCCGGTATTTCTTGATGCGGGATGGAGGGATTGAGTATGACGCTGATTTTAGCAAAGATATGGTGATGAAGCGGTATCGCGAGTTGTCGAATCAGTTGGGAAATCTGGCGTTGCGCTGTAGCGGTGAGAAGGTGAATGCAGGCCAGTGCATTCCTGTAGGGCCTGGTAAAGGCGGGTATGGACAGTCTGAAGAGAAGCTTTTGTTGCTTTTGAATCAGATTCGAGGTGAGTTTTTCATCTTTTCCCATGACTTGAACTAAAAAAAAAAAACAATGGCGCACTGTAGACCGAGTTACTTCCACGTTTGAAAACGCGCAATTTTCAAACGGACTGGAGTCCATCATTACTCTCGTGAATGAAGCAAACGGGTACTGGGGTGACCAGAAACCGTGGGTCTTGGCCGATCAGATTTCTTCCGGCGGCGCCGAAGCAGAAGAAGCGCGCGAAAAGCTCCAAACAGCGCTGTATTTAAGCTTCGAAACAATGCGCGTTGCTGGGATCCTTCTTCAACCTGTGATGCCGTCAAAGATGGAAACACTTCTTTCCTGGATGGGCGTTGACAGCGAGCACACTTGTTGGGATTGTGCAGTGTTGAGTGGAGGTAAGCAACGCAACGAAGCTGTGCGGTTGTCAAAGTTGGAGCCCTTGTTTCCCAAGTTGAAATAAAAATAAAACGCAGACAAATCAGAAAGAAAAACAAAGCCAAACACTCCCGCGTGTGCTGGAATGGATCCCAGTCGCAATTCATCCGCGCCCAGGGCAAGACGTCCATGGCGGCCGAAACAGGCGCAGAGCAGCTCTCGGTCGACAGATGCAACCGGGGCAAGCAGGAACGACGCATCACTGCCTCCGAGACATTCCCAATCAAACACTCTGCCCGGAGCAAGCCATACCAACAATCACTCGAATCATCAAACGCATTCATCACACAGATCCCGGCATGACTATGACAGAAGCCACCAATCTGTATCAAACACATACCCAACCTTTTCGGATCACAGGTCAAAAGAGCACAGTGGATATCTTCAACCATCTCGAATCATTCCTTCATCTTCCCATGGTTCTTCAACCTATTCAACTTCCGCGCCTAGCGTGCGAGAATCAACCCCAAACCAAGCTCGCGTCACTGAACGATCATCCGCATCCACATTCCGTATCCGTCTCGATGCGCCAAGTGACTCAATTTCATCCAAATTGAACGCGTATCGTTCAGATTCAAACCTGGACGGCCAAAGTGGTGATGTCGCTGATGAAGGTGGTGCGGATCTCACTTGCAGCGAACTGGACGAACAAGAGTCCTTGCGATCAGCTGTCAAACCTTTGAAACGTAAAGAAAAGACTCATCCGCCGTCAAACGCACTGGAATCTCGACCCGAAGCTGTCCAAAATGCGTCCGAAACTGTTGTCGAAAAACCTCAAAACAACCAACGCGTCGCTGGTTCAGAAGATTTGGAAAAACAATCGAGCGCTGTTTCGGACACACCGCTAAAGACAGATCCTCCTCTCCGAAGATTAGTCAATGTGAGAATCAGACTGCCTGGATTATCCCCACGCATCAGCAATCCTCCGTTCGAACCCGCTGTCAACGAGCCCATTAAATGGACCTCTGCTGAAAGACGCACAGTCGAAAAGGTAAGAATTTTCAATCTTGTCTTGACTTCCCCTTTCCACAAGTTAGTTGATGAACGTAAAAACCGAAAACCCAGTCAGTTGGAAGAGCCGCAATCGCGTCTCTTCCAACGCTCGAAAGTTTCAAAGCACCAACAACGCGTGCAAGCTTCCTTGTACAATGCACACCGCTGCTGTACAATGTCCTGCACACTAAGCCACTAACACATGCCTCGGCGCCATCTCGCAAAGCAGCCTGCTGGGGGCCAACATTGTCGAGTGGCGGGAGACCCGTTGTTTGGACGCTTTCAAACAGCGCCGAGTATGGAAGCGTGATTGGTAAAAGCGAAGCAATAATGCATCGTCCGCTGTCGAACGAAAATATTGAATCGTGTTTGGATGCAATGCGGAATCCGGAAATGGCTGTGAATTCATCCGTTAAGTTGTTTGACGCATATTTTTTGTTTTTCGACCGGCTGATTTTTTCAAAAAAAAAAAAAAAAAAAATGTTTAGAAGATGCGCTCTGTTGAAACAGCGCTTCTGCGAAAAGATTCTGGAAAGTTTTTAAAATGTTTTCATGCTCGAAACTGGCTCATGACAAGTGCAAACGGCGGAACCCACGCAATTTGGGATTTGGACGATGAATCTCCATTCAGCAAAGCGCCGGGTCTTTTGCTTGCTGGGCTCATGATCCCGGCTACCAAAGCGATGGATATATCTAAAAATGATCAGCTTGTTGCTGTTTCTTGTGAGTGCCTTTTTTTTTGATGTCACTTGTGCGGATTGCTTGACCCTCTCTCTGCCGCAGATACAAATGGAAGCACATATATATGGAACATGAATCAAGATCAAATCGGAGGTAAGCATTTACAATCCATGAAAACTCGACCTTACAAAAACAATCGAAGCGCAGAAAAGAAGCTCTCCAACACATCCGTCTTGCTGCATCCAGACCACTCTTCATCAAAACCGGGACAAAACAAGCGGATATCAGCATTATGTTTCAACTTGAGCAGCAGTTCGTATCCATTTATTGCATTGGCGTATCGTGATCGCGTCGTGTTTGTCGACAGTCGCACGAAACGGCACGTTCATTCTCAGGTGGGGGAATGATCTTCTTTTTTTTTTTTTGCCCTTCACGGAAGGCAAAAGCTGACTTGCGATTTTAGATTCTGCAAACTACAACATCTCCCGTCACTGCCATGCACTGGAGCGAAGTGGATGGTAACATGGTTGCAACCGGAAACGCGGTTGGAGAAGTAAAAATCTGGGATGTCCGCAACATTACGGGTGGCAGTACCGCAAAATTTGAACCGCTACCTGTGTGTACTTTTTATGTGGACGCTCCTCCAGCGTCAGACGATCAGTCAGCAGTAAAGCGGCCAGATCCTGTGGCGGTTGAGAAGATTGAGTGGGCACCGCATTGCAGAGGGATCTTGATGGCTACAAGGGCTGATGGAACCGTCACAATGTACAATTCAACTGTATGCGTTTTCCATAGTTTTGTTGTTTGCATTTTTTATTCTGACTTCCCCCCCCCCCTTTGAATCAGAAACGATACCCGTTCTTTACGCACGAACACCACCGAGGCACGCCAGTGTTTTCTGCAAGTTGGAACCAAGATTCAGCGCATGAAGGGTTGATCATGAGTGCAGCCAATGTGACTGCGGAGGACACTAGCGAGGCGACTGTTCAGCGTGAGTGTACTTTGATTACATATTCCTGGTATTGCGTCATGTACCTAATCCGCTTTATTAATTATTTTTAAATTGGGGCACAAATGGAAGTGTGGCGGTGTCATGCGTATGGGCGTGAACGGGATGGAATGGTACAATAAAGAAGCGCGCGAATGCATGTGCAAAAAGTAAAATGGGGTGCGTGTGTGGGGATGGATTGTGGGCAGTCAGTGCATGTGGGGAACAAGTGTGCAACAATCCATTGGTTGGACCGGCGGTTTCCGGGGAACAAACAAAATTTGTGTTTCAACTTGCACCAAAAACACATTTCAGATATGGCTACCGCAACTACCGCTGCTCCAGTGGCCGTGAAGAAGGCGAACGAGTTGAGTTTTGCTGTGTTGCGTTGAAATGTGTGGAAATCTGTGATGCGTTTCTTACTTTCCCTCTATCTCCCACCAACCACTGCGACAGATTTGACCTTGACAAGGTATCCGGACGTGTTAATGGCCACCAGTTACGAACATTCGAGTTGCTAACCGGGCGTAATTCATGTTTTATTTCTGTGGATTTAGGCGCTCAAACGTGCGCTTGGCGGAGGAGTCTCCGGGGCAGCAGCAATGGTTGTGCAAGTGTTTACGCTGATGCCAATGCGGACCATCATGAACTACCAGTACAAGTACGGATCTGACTTCAAAACTGCAACCGGGACACTTTACAAGGAGGGCGGAATGGGTGAGTTAATTATCTTTGACGTGATCACCCGAATCCAAATGATGCTGATCAACAAATTTGAAAGTTCGCTACTATCGCGGACTTGGACCGGCACTAATTCAGGGACCCTTGTCTCGGTTCGGAGACACGGCCTCGAATGCGGGAGCGCTGGCACTGCTCGAGTCTTCGACGCTGACGCGGGATCTGCCGATGGGAGTCAAGACGCTGTTTGCGTCGGCGTTTGCTGCGTGCTTTCGAATGATTCTTACGCCCGTGGACACGCTCAAGACAACCATGCAGACAAGTTGAGTGTTGCTTTCGTTTTGATGCGGCATTCGTTATATTGGCCCTCCTCCTTATTATAAAAATTTCCCACATTCGAAATCTCAATCCAGAGGGTGCCGAAGGAACAGCACTGCTCCGTTCACGCGTCAAGGCCCACGGAGTCGGGACACTCTGGTACGGCGCCGGTGCCTCTGCGGCAGCCACATTCGTTGGTCACTACCCTTGGTTCGCAACCTACAACATGCTGCAAGAATACATCCCCAAACAATCCACAACCGGCAAAAAACTCGCGCGTAATGCCGCGATTGGGTTCAGCGCGAGTATCGTCAGTGACTGTATCAGCAACTCGTTGCGCGTGATCAAGACGTACCGACAGACGCATGAAGTGCCGATTTCGTATCGACAAGCTGTGCAGGAGGTTGTTGCGAAGGATGGAGTTGTTGGACTGTTTGGGCGTGGATTGCGGACGCGTATCTTTACGAATGGACTTCAGGGGATCATGTTCTCGGTGTTGTGGAAGGTGTTTGAGGAGAACTTGTTCCCAAAGAACTGACAACCTTCCCCGCCGGACACTCGCTCACTTTCCACATCAGTCAACGCGTTTGAATAAACAAAACGAATCTCAGAAAATGCGCCAAACAATTCCAACAATAATTCAACCAAAAAAAATAAAAGTATATTTCGCTTTCTTTCTTTTTTTCTCAATACAATGTTCAAGGGAAAGGCATCCACAGTCGTCAGTAACGGCGTGCGCAAGTCGAAAGCAGCCGTCGCAAAGGCAAACGCACGCACAGCAACACCACCATCCACCAAAAAGACCTCCGAAGACTTGGACCTCGACATTGACGCCTTCATCAACAGTCAGGAGGCTGTCGACGTGGACTCTATGCTCAGCCGCAGTGGTGTCGACAAGGTGTCCAAGAAGAAGAACAAGACAAAGAAGAAGGCTGGAGTTGTTGAGGCTGTAGTGGAGGAGGCGGATGCTGCTGAGACTGGTGCTGAGACTGATGGCATGGATGTGGACTTGGACATGGACGAGGAGGATCTCGCAGAACTGAAAGCGTACGAAGAAATTCAGCGGGAGCAGAGAAAGGCAAAGAAGGCGTTGCGGGAAATGGCGCGACTGGTTGGCATGGAAGACAACGAAGGGGGAAGCGACAGTGATGGCGATGACAGTGAAGACGACATGGATGAGAGTGACGATGAGCCAACAGCCAAAGTGTTTAGAAACGACAAGGTAAACCTGTCCCTGTGAGAGACTTTCTTTTTTTGAAGTGGTTCGCACTCACACACGCACCACCCCTCCCCTTTTTATATAACCAACAACACAGCCCGCCCTCCTCGCAAAACTCGACCAAATCCGTCTCGACTCTGCCCCAGGCGCTGTACTCCCATGGATCGAATTCCAGCGAATCACATCAACCGAACCCTTGGAACTCGCTCCCGTCGACGTGGACAATGATTTAAAGCGCGAAATGGCTTTTTACAAACAAGCACTTGAAGCAGCCATTCTCGGATACAAGGAACTGCGTCGCGCCAATGTTCCTGTTCACAGACCGGACGATTACTATGCAGAGATGGTCAAGAGTGACGAGCACATGATGCGCGTGCGTCAGAAGCTTGTTGATGAGGCGAATAGTATTGCTGCTGCTGAGAAGGCTAGAAAGTTGCGTGATGCCAAAAAGGTGGAGTTTTTACATCTCTGTCTCTGTTTGTCTTCTCTCCTTTTGGACTCAACCCACCATCTTTTGATCTCAGTTTGGAAAAAAAGTACAACACGAAAAGCTCCAAGAACGTGAAAAATCCAAACGCGAAGAACTCGACAAAGTCAAGCTCTTGCGCAAAAAAGCTGGCTCGAGCAAAAACAAGGACGGCCAAGATGACGATGAATTTGGCATTTCCGTTGAAAAAGAGTACGGCGAAACGAGTTCTGGAAAGGGTGGGTCAGAAGCTGCTGGTGTCAAGATGGGTAAAAATGGTGGCAAGAGTTCTGCGGCGGCCGTGAATCATAAGCGTAAAGCAAAAGATGCCAAGTTTGGGTTTGGTGGGAAGAAGCGGTTGGCAAAACAGAACACCCGGGATAGTACGGATGATATCAGTGGATTCAGTGTCAAAAAGATGAAGAGTGGGTCCAGCATGGGTCAAAAGAAGGGAAGCGGTGTGAGCAAGAAATCCGGACAGAGACCGGGAAAAGCTCGTCGCCAGAAATCTTTTGGCAACAGCAAGCGTTAAAAAATATTGATTCTCACATTTGTTTTGTACACCCTAAATAATGGGCGCGGGTCTCTCTTCACACCTCACAACAATAAAATTAAACATCATTGTCGTACTTCATTTTTTTTCAGCTGTACGTTTTGACATCCTGCCCCCACAACTTTTCCCACCAAGAACTTGGGTTATTTTGAAAAACGCTCACTCATTCTTCGCATCCTCTTCCCTCGCAACAACAGCAGCAACAGCCTCCTCTTCTGCCGCCTTCGCTTCCAACATTGGCCGCAACCCAAACTGCGCCGCCGCATACACAACCAATGCAATCACAACCAATAACCAAAACAAAATCACATTCGGTGGGAACGGTTCTGAAAACTCACCAGCGCTAAATTTGATGCAAATCAAGGATTCGGTCATGACGTTTGCGACGAGCATCCATGCATGGTATCCAAGGCGTTTGCATCGTCTTGTGAGAAGACGTTGGTAAAAAAAATCTGAAAATACCGCAGCAATATGAAGAAAAAACACTCACGGATCACTCAGGTACTGGTACACTTCCCGGGTGGCAGGCATGCAAAACAAGAACATGGTCACAAGTCTCAACACGTTGATGAAATGCGGTGGAGGAAGCCACAAGAGCGCTTTGAGGTAAAACGCGTTCAATTCAATTTGCAGTTCCTGAACAAAAAAAAAAGAGGGAGGTTTTTTTTTTGGATGAGAAAAAAGGGAACAAAAGAGGCAAGTCGGGGAACAACTCACAAATGCAATCAATGCAATCACGGCAAGGAAGCTTTTGAATGATTTGGAAGGTCCCCAATTGAAGCGTGTCCAGGAATGCGGAGTGAATTGCGCGAAACCACGTTGAATCTTTCCTTGATACGTTGGAATCTGGGTGACACTGCGCCAAGAATATTGCTACAAAAAACGAGCATGACAGGGGAGCGACGAAAATCATCAGCGACAAACAAAAGCTCAAACAAAACAAAAATGCAAACTCAACTCGACAAGCAAAAAACTCGCACGTCTTCATTCCAATATAAATCCCAAGCCAATTCGTAACAAGCACATCCAGAATCCAATGGTCCCACCAGCATTCGGCAAAGTTGGGGAGTTGGTGCTGAAGCGAGTATTCGAGAAATTCAAACAGGATTGACAAGATCCAGCAGATCCATTGGTCGCGGAGGACCATGGATTTGGCAAACCAGCCGACTGTGTGCGCAATCACGAATACGTCCATGTGGTTCTGGTGCGAGATTGCGAAAAAAAAGGAATGAGTTTTTTCATTTTTCGTGGGAAGAAGGCGCCTGCCGCAACTCACATAAACGGTCTGCCATGTGATTGAGCAGTCTTCGGCATAACTCTTTTCTGGGAGTTCCACGCCCAGCGATGGATCCAAGTACGAAAACAAATGACGCGCCGTGTGTTTATCCTGAAGAAAAGATCAAAAAAACGCTTGAGCACGCTTTCTCTGGTTGCAGCTTCGAGACATAATCTCACTTGAAAAAGCAGCATGACGAGAATGAGCTGATACGACACGCTGACGGCTAAAACAAGTCTCCAGAACGCGGGATGAGGCTGGTTTTCAGATAATTTTGGAAATCGTCAGTTTCATGAAACTCAGAAAACGCGAAATATAATATAAAAAAACAGGCGCACTCGAATAAACGGCCCATCTTTAAACTCGACAAGGCCCGTGAGCAGAATCACGCCAAAACAGGCAATCGCTCCCCTATTTTTTTTTTTACCCAAAGTAACGGTTCATTATCACGATGGTTGGCAGTCACTCGATGAAGCATTACATTTTGGTATTCGACACGACATTGCTTTGAGAGTTGAAGGCATAGTAAATGAATCCAGCAATCATAAATAGAAGCTGAACACATGCGGGCAAAAGAAGGCGTTGTTTCGTTCAGCTTTTTTTTGATCGGCGTCCACAGTCATTGAAAATCAGGCTCACCGCAGATATAGTGTGTGGTTTATAAAAGAACTCGAGCGTGGGGTTGATCTCGTCTGCATATGTGTAGATCCATGAATCGCGCACTACTGTTTTTTTTTGTTGGGTTTAGATCACAGTCGGTTTTTTTTCGAAGGCACGAACGGGAGGAGGGTTTCGCAGCCGTGGTTTTTGCGCTTTTGCTTCGGGTTCGTCCGCGGCTTTGGTCGCGAGACGTTGAAGCAGTTTTGGAGCCACGTCGTTTGATTGGCGGCATTATTTTATTATTTTAAAAAAAAAAATTAAAA